>CAOJBI011031329.1:0-10394 GCA_948277035.1 Euphorbia corollata | reverse complement strand
TGGTATGTTGTTTCCAAAGTTTGATTGAGTTTCAATAATCAATTAATTATTCCTCAAGGAAGTTGAAAAATGCAGGAAAATATAGCCCTTGAAGAAGTATTTGAGAATCTAAAATGTACAAGAGAGGGTTTGAGCTCCAATGCAGCGAAACAACGGTTGGATTTGTTTGGATATAACAAACTGGAAGAGAAAAAGGTAGACAAGACAAGTAAATAGGAGGGCGGACATATGGTTATAATTAAATTTGATGATGATTATTATTTGATATTGCAGGAAAGTAAAGTGTTGAAGTTTTTGGGATTCATGTGGAACCCATTGTCATGGGTGATGGAAGCAGCAGCTATCATGGCGGTCGCTCTTGCACATGGAGGGGTATATTTTGTTCTCAATAACTCATAATTAGTCATCTGATGTTTGATATGTACATGAATCGATTAATAAACATACGACGACGATGATGATGATGATGATGATGATGATGATGATGATGATGATGCAGGGAAAGGCACCGGATTATCATGATTTTGTTGGGATAGTAGCATTACTAATAATAAACTCGACCATTAGTTTCATAGAGGAAAACAATGCAGGGAATGCAGCAGCTGCACTGATGGCTCGGTTGGCTCCTAAGGCTAAGGTGGGTGTGTGGGGTCATTATACAATAGTGCTAGAATGATGAACGAATATTTAATTTGTGTGGACTTCACTAGGTGCTGCGTGATGGGACGTGGAGTGAGGAAGATGCTTCAGTGTTGGTTCCTGGTGACATTATTAGCATCAAACTTGGTGATATTATTCCTGCTGATGCCCGCCTTTTGGAAGGTGATCCCCTCAAGATTGATCAGGTAAATCGAATCGAGTTGAATTGTTTCTGTTTTCTTTAGTGGTGAGGTGATGTGATGTGATTGCTCAACGTTCATCCATGCAGTCTGCTCTCACTGGAGAATCTCTTCCAGTTACCAAAAATCCTGGGGATGGAGTCTACTCTGGTTCAACCTGCAAGCAAGGTGAAATTGAAGCACTTGTTATTGCCACTGGTGTTCATACTTTTTTTGGGAAGGCAGCTCATCTTGTTGACAACACTACTCATGTTGGCCATTTTCAAAAGGTATTTTTCACAGCAACCCAGAATTATATCATGGAGTTTGATTATTTATGGACTTGGTTTAATTAAATGGTTCCATCCAGGTTCTAACAGCAATTGGAAACTTCTGCATTTGCTCCATTGCAATTGGAATGGTGATTGAAATTATCGCCATCAGTATTCAAGAGAGGGGATACCGCACTACCATTGATAACTTGCTTGTCCTGCTCATTGGGGGGATCCCAATTGCAATGCCAACTGTTCTCTCCGTTACCATGGCCATTGGTTCACATCGCTTGTCTCAACAGGTCCCACAATAGTACAGTATTTTGATTTCTTCAAAATAAAAGATACTTCGGCAATATCAAGTTTCAAAAAATATATATCTATCTTTCTGTTGCATTGCAGGGTGCAATTACAAAGAGAATGACTGCCATTGAGGAAATGGCTGGAATGGATGTTCTTTGCAGTGACAAAACAGGCACTTTGACACTTAACAAGCTTACAGTGGATAAAAATATGATTGAGATTTTTGCCAAAGGCATCGATAAGGATATGGTTGTTCTTATGGCTGCCAGAGCCTCCAGGTTGGAAAATCAAGATGCCATTGATGCTGCCATTGTTGCCATGTTGGCAGATCCCAAGGAGGTATCATCCTCGAATTCGCTAGTTACTCCTGTTCATTATCTATTCATGATTTCTTCCCTTGTTTGTTCTAAAGGCTCGAACTGGAATTAAAGAAGTTCACTTCCTTCCATTCAATCCAACTGACAAAAGGACAGCACTTACTTACATAGATGCTGCTGGTAAAATGCATAGAGTAAGCAAAGGTGCACCAGAACAGGTATAACATCGATTACAAAAGAGAACATATTTATGGTTAAAAGTGTGATGACAAAGCTTTGGTTCCATTCAGATTCTGAATTTAGCACATAACAGAACAGAAATAGCAAATAGAGTACATTCAATAATCGACAAATTCGCAGAACGTGGACTTAGATCCCTTGGAGTTGCCCGTCAGGTGAGTATCTCTTCGCCGTGTGTATGTGGTAAGTATACACAAGTTGTTGTGCACAAATTGTCATAAACCGATGCAGAATATATCTTATCTAGGAAGTTCCTGCTGGAAGCAAAGACAGTCCGGGAGGTCCTTGGGAATTTGTAGGGCTCGTTCCTCTATTTGACCCACCTCGCCACGATAGCGCGGAAACAATTAGAAGAGCTCTGGACCTTGGTGTTAGTGTCAAAATGATCACTGGTGTGTGCCATTGGATTATACAGATTTGGAATGAAGCTGTGTGGTGCAGCATTAGTACTGAAATGAAAAAATTGAACAGGTGACCAACTTGCAATAGCCAAAGAAACAGGAAGGAGGCTTGGAATGGGTACAAACATGTATCCATCATCATCTCTAGTAGGGGATGGCAAGAACGAGGCATTTCCAATTGATGAGCTCATTGAGAAAGCTGATGGTTTTGCTGGAGTCTTCCCTGGTAAATCTGAACACAGCTCCATCACGAGTATTTCTAAATTCTAATAATAATCAGTCTCGTTCTCAGAACACAAGTACGAGATCGTACAGAGACTACAAGCCAGGAAGCATATATGTGGAATGACGGGTGATGGAGTGAATGATGCCCCAGCCTTGAAGAAAGCCGACATTGGAATTGCTGTTGCAGATTCCACAGATGCTGCCAGAAGCGCCTCTGACATTGTTTTAACTGAACCTGGCCTTAGTGTTATTATCAGCGCTGTCTTAACAAGTCGCGCCATCTTCCAAAGAATGAAAAATTACACCGTACCTATTTCTAAATTCTAATACCTTCTTTTACTGCATTTATTGAAATCTGATGGTCTTTAGTTTTGGTTTGCAGATATATGCAGTGTCTATCACCATACGTATTGTGGTGAGTTTTACCTAAGTTGCTAACCGTTTCTGAATGAAACGTTTCAAATTCATTCCAACTTAATCATTTTGTCCTGTTACAGCTTGGTTTTATGTTGCTGACTGTCTTCTGGAAATTTGACTTTCCTCCTTTTATGGTCCTCGTCATCGCCATTCTTAATGATGGTTAGCCCATCTAGTTTTCCTTTCTGCTGTTGTGTGTTTTTAGTGTTTCAAATTCATCTTTTGAACTCTCCAGGTACTATTATGACCATATCTAAAGACAGAGTGAAGCCTTCTCCCCTTCCTGACAGTTGGAAGCTGAGTGAAATATTTGCAACCGGTGTTGTCCTAGGCAGCTACTTGGCTCTAATGACAGCCATATTCTTCTGGGCAGCATATGAAACTAACTTCTTTCCAGTATTATTCTTTCTTATTCCTCAAATGAACCTCTTAAAAATTTCATTTGATCTTGAGCTCTAATTTCACAGGAACGCTTCGGTGTGAGGGACTTCAACAAGCATCACTTTAACATGAAAGACGAACATACTGCTGATAGACTCAACCAACAAGTAGCATCCGCAGTGTATCTTCAAGTTAGCACAATTAGCCAGGCATTGATATTTGTGACGCGTTCGAGGGGCTGGTCATTCCAAGAACGTCCAGGCCTTCTGCTAGTCGGTGCCTTCATAGCTGCTCAACTGGTAACCAAATCATCTCATTAAGTTCAAAATCATTACACACATAGTCAGTCCAAAGACCATTAAATTTGATTTCAGATCGCAACTGTAATTTCTGCACTCGCGAACTGGAAGTTCGCTGGAATCAGAAGCATTGGGTGGGGATGGACTGGTGTGATTTGGTTGTACAATTTAATCAGTTACATGGCTCTTGATCCTATCAAATTTGCTGTCCACTATGCACTCAGTGGAAAAGCCTGGGGAATGATGGTGGAACAAAGGGTGAGTCTGTTATAATTATCTTATCAATGGAAACAACTTGGACTGAATTAGCTAAAAATTGATGTAATCTGCATTTCACCAGACTGCCTTCACCAGTAAAAAGGATTTTGGCAAGGAAGCTAGAGAAGCGGCCTGGGCTGCAGAGCAACGAACACTACACGGGCTTCAACCGGCGGAGACCAAGATGTTTGCAGAAAGGAACAATCTAAGAGAGATCAGTGTGATGGCAGAAGAAGCCAAAAGGCGAGCAGAGATCGCACGGTTGAGGGAACTTCACACTCTTAAAGGAAAGGTGGAGTCTTTCGCCAAGTTAAGAGGCTTAGATATTGATGCTATGAATCAACACTACACTGTCTAATGTCTTGTCTCGCGATTTGTAACTCATCCTTTTCAGTGTTGGTTCAACCACAATGAGTAATGAAAAATTTTACAATATTTATTTATAGCGATCTCTCTGGTAATGCTACTCCAACAGTAGCCCAACTTGTTTTAAGTAAGCAAGAAGCAGTGAACCAACAACCGCAAAATGAGTCACGTAGATTCGGTCTTATGGAGTCCAGCCGAAAGAAAATGCCTCTCTCTCCTTCAACGAACTAAGACCAAGAAAACTCTTCTCCAAATCCATGCTTTCATGCTTCGTAACGCCATTGAAACCAACCTCAACCTTCTAGCCAAATTCATAACCACCTCTGCTTCTCTCGCTCTTTCATCTTCCATATCCGAACCCCTCGACATCATCCGTCATGCTCGCTCGATGTTCAACAGCACCCCCTCCAAAGATGATACTTTCCTCTGCAATTCAATGATCAAAACACTTTCTGTAGTTCGCCAGTCTTCCGAGTCTTTAACTCTCTACAATGATCTCAGAAGGGACACAGATTTTGCTCCCGATAATTTCACATTTACTGCGTTGGCCAAGTGTTGCGTGTCGAATTTGGCATTTTGGGAAGGTGCAGAAATACATAATCATGTTGTGAAGATTGGATTTTGTTCTGATATGTATGTTTCGACTGCGTTGGTGGACATGTACGCAAAGTTTGGGGAATTAGGTATTGCAAGGAAGGTGTTTGATGAAATGACTGGAAGAAGCATAGTTTCATGGACGGCTCTAATTGGGGGTTATATTAAGGCTGGAGATATGGGCAAAGCCAGTGTTCTTTTTTGTCAGATGCCTGAGAAGGATTCTACAGCTTATAATGTAATGATAGACGGTTACGTGAAATTGGGAGAGATGAATTCGGCTCGCGATTTGTTCCATGAGATGCCATGCAGGAATGTGATCTCCTGGACCAGTATGATTCATGGCTATTGCAGTAATGGTGATGTTGTATCTGCTAGGTCTTTATTTGATATTATGCCAGAGAAGAACTTGTATTCTTGGAATGTGATGATAGGTGGATATTCACAGAATAAACAACCTCAGGAAGCCTTGACTTTGTTTCATGAGATGCAAATGTATACATCGTTCAAACCAGATAAAGTAACAATTGTGAGCATACTTCCTGCCATAGCTGATTTGGGTGCTCTCAAATTGGGAGGTTGGGTTCATCAGTTTGCTCGACGGAAGAAAATTGATAGAGAAATCAATGTCTCTGCTGCACTTGTTGATATGTATGCAAAATGTGGCGAAATTTTGAAAGCAAGAAGTGTTTTTGAGAACACGTCTAAGAAGGAACAAGTTTGTTGGAATGCTCTGATAAACGGACTGGCAGTTAATGGATGTGCTTGGGAAGCTTTGGAAGCTTTTCTCGAGATGCAACATGAAGGAGAAAAACCGAATGATATAACGATGATCGGTGTCTTGTCTGCTTGTAACCATGGTGGTTTGATAGAGGAAGGGAAGAGGTGGTTTGGAGCAATGTACAAATTCGGACTGACCCCGAAGATTGAGCACTATGGCTGTTTGGTCGACTTATTAGGGAGGGCAGGGGACTTGGAAGCAGCAGAGAAGTTGATTGAGAGTATGCCGTACGAGGTGAATGGGATAATTTTGAGTTCCTTTCTAAATGCTTGTGCACATTTCAATGATGTCGTAAGGGCACAGAAAGTACTGGATCAAGCTCGAAGTGTCGAACCATGGAATGACGGGAATTATGTGATGTTGAGGAATTTGTATGCGAGGGGTAAGCGATGGAGTGATTTTGAGAGTATTAAGCGAATGATGAGGCGGGATGGAGTGAAGAAAGAGGCAGGGAGTAGTGCTATAGAAATTGGAAGTAGAGTTGTGGAGTTCATAGCTGGGAGTAGAGAACATCCAAAATGGGATAAAATTCAATCGATAGTGAGTCAGTTGGTGACTCATATGACTCATAGATACGCTTTGGCTCATGAAATTGCTTAACCATAACCTTCATGATTATATGCAAACACATTTGTTGTCTGTTTCGAGTTTACTGCCAAATTGGTAAACAAAGTTGATCTCTTTATTGCCTTGATTTATTGATCACTTAGTCTGCCAATTTCAGTAAACGTCTCGATGAATCATTATTTATTTGTCCCTTGATCAATCCCCAACCAAAAGTAGTTTGAACATGCAAGGAAGAATTGTTACACAAGGTCAAAACTAAAAGGAGAGAATTGAGAATACAAGTATGTTATGCTTGAACGCATCATCGTTTTGTATATGTCAACAACAGAAGCAGATGCAAACAGTTAGTTCCAATTTTCCTTCACTAACAATAACCTCCTTTAAATTGAAGATTCAATGTGGTGATGCTCAAGGTTACGCAGTACGATTCTTGCAAATATTTTGGCTTCAAGAGGTGCAGTAGCTGCTGCTGCCGCTGCACGGACGACTCTAGCAGATCCAGCATTTTGCATGAGACTTGCGTGATGCATCGCATGTCGTCCACCCGGAATCGTAAACTGAATCGTAGATTCACATTTTACTATTTCAGTAATGCACCAAGTGACTAATCTTTACAGAATAAAAAAAAATTGAGAACGATTACCTGAAGAAGAGCAAATGCAGCACAAGCCTTGAGTACAGAAGATGGATTCCGTAACATTGCTACAAATCGTCCAATTTCAGCTCCACTACAGAAAGAAATATGAATTCAAAAAGAACATCGAGGCAATTCATGAGAATATAGACACGTTCAATCTGACAGAAATTCAAGTTCAACAAGAAACATAATTGATTCCATTATATTATAATAATGCTACCGCCCGATCTCATAAGTAATTTAAAAGAATGCAGCAGCATGTTTGAGTAGATAGGTTGGGGGCGGAAGAGAAACAAAAACCTGCATCTGAGATGTCCGGCTTCTTGAATACGAGCCCTCTCAGTAACTTGTGTCAATGCTGCTGGAGCTGACGAAGCAGCAGCCACACCAAATGTTTGTTGATCCGAAAATGTTAGCACAAAAGCTTCTATATTTCTCAAAGCCATCCTTCTAGCCCCGTCTAAACTCACACTCTTTGAGCTGCTTTCTGTCGAAGTCGCGTATTCATCCATTCTGCACCCAATATTCTCGAAACATCAGCTTTCATTTGACCAACATTTTGACTTCTCACAAAATAGCAAAAAAAGAAAGATACCAAGCTAGCTTACAAATATGTCATCTTAAAAGATCACACGGTAACAAATATCGTGATGTGTAAAGGCCATTCACTTGGATTAGTATGTATTAATAAACTTTTCTTAACAACATCCAACAACTTAATTCCAGTAAATGGTGTAACTGCAAAACAGAATCTCGAGTATTTTAAAGGATTGTTTTAGTTGCACGGTACCTTCCATCAAACATGTATGATAATGCCAAGGCAGCCATGAAGCGTGCCATCTTTGACACAGAAGAAGAACATAGATGCACAAGTGCCGGAACTCCTCCTTCCTCTACTATGCGCAGAGCATTACCTGGCGTAAAAGCAAGATTCCAAAGAGCCCCTGCAGCCGTTTCATGGACATCCTAAAACCATAGCTACAACTTTGTTATTTCAATTTTAAACAAACTATCCGCTTGCAAGGGGTAGGTGTTGCAACACGTACAGTGCACCTCAAAGCTGAAAACTAACAGAGAGAAGGAAATGTGCAACCACAATAGGGACAAATTCTTCTGTAATCCTCAAGTATATACTCAAAAAAAATTTATTTATTTTTTTAATATACCCTTAAAGGCAAGCAGCGATCCTTTCTTGCTAATTTTATTCCAAGGAGTACCACATTCTAGGAGTACCCGAAATTATTTTTAATAAGTGGCTTGGTATAATTGACCACAATAAAGAGATTGAAGTACAAACCTCAGCCTCGGATCTTGCCAGCACAATCAGAGGTGGGACACCTCCTTCACGTCCAATGGCAATACTAATAAATACCACAAATAAAATATATATCAACGTTAGCACTAGAATGTCATTGTTGCCAAAAAAATTTGCATACACCACGGAACATAAAATTGCAAGAATCCAAGATGAACTAAAATGTTTTGTGGAATAAGAAGTGCAAAGAAAAGAACAATTTGAACTAGTTATATAAGTGTACATGATATTTCAATCTGATCCAGCTTTCTCCCAATCAGATAGTGCAAGTGAAAAATTGTGATGTGAGAATACACACAAGGATAAGATACCCCATAACTTATTGTTAACAACTGAAGCTCCATCCTAGAAGCTATCATATGAGACATCAAAAAGTAGCCCTTTTCTGAAATTATACCCCATGGAGTATACTTTTCTGAGAGACATGAATTTTGTAATGAGTTCCAATGTGTAAATCAGATATAAGGAAAACCAACTAAGAAATTGGAGTGATTGAGATACCTATTGGCTTCTGAAACTGACAATCCCCAGAGAGCTCCAGCAGCCCTCTCTTGAAGACCTGGGGAGGCATTTGAGCATGTTTGTGCTAGAGCAACCTGATTACCCCAACAACATAAAAATCTTCAACATTTCACCTATTTAATGTAATGAATAAAACTTACGACATCGATCCTACAACAACACACACGCCACACCAAATAAGACTCTGAATAAATCATTCATGTTTATGAATTCTCAGCAACCAAATCAATTCAGCAGTTAGTTAAACCAGATAGATAACAAGACTTCAGTAACTCTTTTGGTCAAGCAACTTGCCATCATCACATCTATGAAACAACTTCTTATTGCGAAAATTCATAACCATTTAACAAGTATGACACCATACCAAGGCCTCAACACCACCAGCTGCTGCTATTGCTTCTCGATTCCTGTCATCAAACGATAAGTTCCACAAAGCACCAGCAGCTTCCTGCCTGTTCAATAGTAAAATACCTATTTGATCCAATGTTTAATGTAGTTGAAGCAGCTACAAGGTAATAAAATTACTTATCATTCATGTCAGATCATAACCCATTTTCTTTCATAATTCGACAAACAGATTGCCTAAAATCAGTGATGACAGATATTTGGCTTTCTGTTGTTGCTGAATTTAGACAATCCCTTTTTATTAAAAAAAAACTATTTTTGAACCATTCAAGTCACTGAGTTGCAAACAATGGTCCGATACAACATCCTCGTAAAATAAATTAGATAATGATAAATGAAGAAATTTACATATTTGAAGTTAATATAAACTATACATTCATAAACTGTAAGAAAGTGCACTATCTTTTTTAAATGAAGTGAGAAATTTTATAAGTACCTGACTCCTTCATGTAGTGAACGTGTGAGTTGAACGAGAGCTTCAAGAGCACAAGCCTCTTATCCAATGGCAGCATTGTTGGTATTGCTATCTCCATGAGCAGCCAAGTTAGTTAAGGCACGAGCAGCCTGCCAAAACCATAATTGACAAATTAATATGCTACACCAAACGACCCCAAACACGAGGGAGACACACCATGACAATATATGAACTTGTTTTTTGGCAATCAAGATACTTAAGTTCGAGCTTATCATGTCGACCTCTAGTATCTAGTGGTCAACTTCAAGTAACTCATGATCAGCTCGAATCTAACACTCCTAGAGAACATTTAACATGACAAATATTATTACAGCCACTCATATGCCTTGAGCACAATGATTCAGTTCTGGCAACATAACTAATAGTAGCAGATACCAGAATGAAACAGGTTCTTTTGTAGAAGTAAGGAGTACGAGACTGTGAGTTTAAACAATAGGAAAACTGTCAATTATTGCCAACGAGTGGCATTATGTCCTTCTGAATGGACTGCTCTCCTATTAGACTTTTCTAGTATCTTGTTTCTTGACTTGTTCAATATAGCTGAATGATATACGGTATCCTAGCTCACATAGAATATGGGCTACTGTGTAAATGTTTCTCCAACATATCTCACTGAGAACCTTTCTTCTTCACTTAAAGAAGATTAGCAAAAGAACTCACTCTTAACGATACCAATTATTAATATATCAGCTGATAATTATCAGCTGATATATTGGGATAATTATCGTTAGTTTATTATTGATTGTAATTGTATTTGAATTAGTGTATAGCTGTCATGTATATCTGTTCTTATCTTTCGGT
>CAOJBI011030377.1:0-14755 GCA_948277035.1 Euphorbia corollata | reverse complement strand
ACCCTTTTTTAACCTGATGAATGTATAATGAATATGTGTTGTGTTGTTTTGAAGGCAAGTCCTGTTAACATCAGCAAGTTCTTTGCAGCACTATCACTGTCTTTCTGATTGTGATAGAAAAGTTTTTTCGGATCATTATATTATATGTCCGTATAATTAAAATATTTTACACGTATTTACTATTTTTGGATATATTTTTTTGTCAATACTTTTCTTGTAAAACCTTATTGTTTATTCATTCTAGTTATATTATAATTATGAGATTCTTTCATTTGGAGGCATATAATTTTCAGGGGAAATTAAAACGAAAGATTAATTTACCCCATAACTTCAAATCATTACATATTTTTCCTATTAAAACTATACCACGGTAAGAAACAACATAAAAAAATATGAATTATTTTCGTAGAGTTGTCACTGTGTAATTTTTCTGTTAAAATTAATTTCCTTGATATTGTATTAAACTTGAGATTTTTACAATTAGCTGAATCTAAAAATTGTTCTAATAATATTAGATTTATAATATAATAACCAGTTATATTTGGCTTTCTCTATTTGCTAGGTTGGTTTAATTTGAGATAATTATAAATGAATAAGAAAAATCAACGTAAACAATATATATATATATATATATATATATATATAAAAGAAAAATCAACATAAAAAGAAAAACAGTAAGAACCTTATCTACCAACGGGTCCCATGCATTTCAATTCCATTTATACGATACAAATGCATTGCATTTTAAATGTGGACCCACTGTTTGAAATTTTTGTGAGTTAAATTATTTACATTTGATTTTGTTTTCTTCACAATAAAAAAACGTGTTTACACGTTGGACATTATATTTATATTCTGGTGGCATAGTGAACACATAGTTATTTATGAAAAATAGTTTTATGAGGAATCGATATGACAAAGCATCTTAACTAGGCTAACTCTTAAAAACTTATCGTCGAAACATAATTAAAATGGGTCCAGATAAGTATTTAATAAAGTAGGTGCTGAGAGGTGGTTGGTTCAAATTTTCATTCATTTATTTACGAATTATCTCAAAACTCAAGCATCAAGCCACACAAAAAAATGAAAAATATAAAAATGTTAATAATAATACAGGAAAAGAAAAGAAACAAAAAAATGAAAAAGACAAAGAGATATTTAATAATGAAAAGGGGAGCCCACACCCTTTTCCTCCAATTCTCACCTTCCAGCTTTCTTTGAACAGTTCTCATCATCACCATTATCATTATCATCATCTTTCTTTAATTTCTTCTTCTTTTTTTTCTAAAAAAAAATTATAGTTTTATTTATTTATGAGAACAAATAAGCATTTGGGCGAAGGAAGAAGGAGACGTTTCCTCGTCTTTCAGCTGTTTCTGACACTCTTTCATAATCCCAATCTTTTAATTTAAAATAGAAAAAATCTTTATATTGTTTATTACAAAAATTTCACAATCACAATCAAATCACACAAGTTCCCTTCTTTTGATCTATTCGCAGGTACTTAAACGAATTCAACCAAATTATATTAAAATTCTTTTTTCTTGAGTTCAATTTCAAGAAATTGAATATTGGGTGGAATTAATGTATGGATAATGAGAGTAGGGGTATCTTTTTCTTAGCCTTTAAAAATCCTCACTTCACTTTCTTCCTTTTCTGAGTGAAGAGAGTTTGCAGAGAAAGAGAGATCTTGTTTCTGACCCAGAGAGAGAGCTTTTATATATACGAATTGGAATTCAAAACCCAATTTGATTATATAAATAGACAGAGAGGTTTGTTTTTGTTTTGTTGATGTTTACTTTTCTTTCTTTTCTGTACTGCTTTTTAACTGTATTTAGCTTTCTTTTCTCTCTTTCTTTCTCAATTTTGATCTTTAGGTCATTGTAAGAGTAAAAATTCTTCCTCTTTTTTTGTGTGCAGATGATCATATGATAAAGGCACGTGCACACTCAGATTTCCATCACAATAACAGGTTCCATTTATATAAAAATACTATATACTATATTCAATTCTTTCTCTCTCAATCAATTTCATCTCTCCCTATAAAAGCTTCACTTCTTCATATCTTTCTCCCTTTCTCCTCCTTTTTCAAAGTTCAATTCTTTGATTAAATCTGTTCAGTTGCTGAACTTTTCATTTTTTTTCTTACAGTAGCACAGGCCGACGGTTTCATTTGATGGGTCGCTGTTTAAATCCAGGCGAGACTTAAAGGTAATGAACTCTATCTTATGTATGAAACTACAACCAATCAATTTTTACTGTGCATGCATGTAAATTTTTTTGATGCTTAGTTAATGTAGTTTTCAAGTGTTCATGATATTTGAGAAGGAAAATGGGATTTCTTTTTCCTTTTTGAGAATTATTAATTTAATTATGGGTGTGGATATTTGATGTGTAAATGTGAAGTTAACTAACGCAGTCTTTTTTTTTTATTCCAGAATTGAGATTTAAAGACAGTAAAATTAAATCAAACCAAATCTCAATTATGGCGACGTATTTTCATGGAAATCCAGCTGATATTCAGGCATCAGCTGAAGGCCTTCAAACCCTTGTCTTAATGAACCCTACTTATGTCCAATACTCCGACACGCCGCCTCCTCCTCCGCCCAGCAACCTGGTTTTCCTCAACTCCGCTGCCAACAACCTCTCTGCCCCTCCTCACCTCTCTCACGCGCCACCTAACACCCAGCAATTTGTTGGCATCCCTTTGGACCCCAACTCCCATGATGCTTCTGCTTTGCATGGACTCGTACCACGGTTTCATTATAATCTCTACAACCCAATTGACCACGCATCAGCCGCGCGTGATACTCCACGCGCTCAGCAAGGGCTCTCCCTTAGCCTCTCCTCTCAACAGCAACCGGGATATGGACAAGCGGTTTCCGGGGAAGATCAAATGAGGGTCTCGGGTGGGTCGGTTTCTTCCGGGTCAGGGGTCACAAATGGGGTATCCGGTATTCAAGGGATGATGTTGAGCTCTAAGTATTTGAAGGCTGCTCAAGAGTTACTTGATGAAGTTGTTAATGTGAATAGTACTGAACTGAAGATTGAATTATCCAAGAAAGGGCACAGCAACAATAGCAGCAGTAAGGTTGTTGGGGAATCATCTGGTGGAGAAGGTTCGGCCAGCGGTGCTGGATCAGACGGCGGTGGAAAGCGAGCCGCCGCTGAACTTTCCACCGCGGAGAGGCAGGAAATTCAGATGAAAAAAGCAAAACTAATAAACATGCTTGATGAGGTATGTAATTGTTTTTGGGCAATAAAACAAAATTTTTAAGTCAAGAGCAACAATAATTTTCATCTTGGCAACTATTAAATCAATAAAATTTTCAATCTGTCACCAAACTGAGCTCTATTTTCTTGGTTTTGAATATCTATCAATTAACATAATATATCTTGAGTTGAAAAAGCCACAGTGAGCTAGCACTTCTCCACTATGTTGTTTTTGCATAAATTGCTTCTCAAGTCAAAATGACAATTTATGATTTGGGCAACTATTAAATCAATGAAAGTTTTCGATCTTTCTCCAAACTGATATGTATTTTCTCAATTTTGAGCATGAGTTTGTAATTTCATTTTTCTTAAAAATGGAAAAGTTATAATGAGCTCTCCACTATGTATTAGAATATTATTAACAAATCAAGTTTCAACATTTTACATTGTAAAGAAAACTGATTTTCTTATATCAAATTTATGTTAAAAAATGCGGATAAAGGTGGAGCAAAGGTACAGGCAGTATCATCACCAGATGCAGATAGTGATATCATCATTTGAACAAGCAGCTGGAATTGGGTCAGCAAAAACATACACAGCTCTAGCCCTTCAGACCATATCCAAGCAATTCAGGTGCTTAAAAGATGCCATCACTGCCCAAATCAAAGCTGCAAACAAGAGCTTAGGCGAAGAAGATTGTGTGGGTGGCAAGCTTGAAGGTTCGAGATTAAAGTTTGTCGATCATCATCTTCGCCAACAACGCGCTCTTCAACAGTTGGGAATGATCCAGCATAACGCTTGGAGACCCCAAAGAGGCTTGCCTGAACGTTCCGTTTCTGTCCTTCGCGCTTGGCTCTTCGAGCACTTCCTCCACCCGTAAGTACACCATTTTGACTTTTCCTCCTGTTGATTAAGTCTCCGGTCTATGTTCTTTTTGAACTATTCACCGTCTAATTCAGTTTAGTTCACCTGCTAAAAATTTATAAGTATGCAATACTCATAAATTTACACTGCAATAAGTACATTTTAGTATACCTGCAAATAAGTTAGCTCAAGTCTGATTTCTTTCTGTGCTGAGTTTTCGTTTCGCCTTTATTTAGGTACCCGAAAGATTCAGATAAACACATGCTGGCCAAACAGACAGGGCTCACAAGGAGCCAGGTAATTCCGTAATTTCAAGTGATCTCTAGTTTACTTCTTTGCTGAATTGAAGTGTGTTTTTGTAACTTGAGGTTGTGCTTATGATCAGGTATCAAACTGGTTCATTAATGCTCGGGTTCGGCTGTGGAAACCAATGGTGGAAGAGATGTATTTAGAGGAAATCAAGGAGCAAGAACGAAACGGTTCGGAGGATAAAAACAGCAGCAAGGAAAACCCAACTTCAAAGCAGGAAAAAGGATTAGCCAATGATCATAATCAAGATAAAAGCTTCAAGTCGATGGACACTTGTCCCAATCAAAATCATTCGGGATTTTCCCTGATAGGATCATCAGAACTGGAAGGAATCGCTCAAGCAAGTCCGAAAAGACCGAGAAGCAGTGAAATGATTCAGTCTCCTACAAGTGTTCCATCAATTAACATGGATTCCAGGCCCCCCGAATCGAACCACGATCAGATTCCAATGAAGTTTGTCAATGAGAGGCAGAGTAGGGATGGCTACTCTTTCATTGGTGGCCAAACCAACTTCATTGGAGGATTCGGGCAATACCCAATTGGAGAGCTTGAAAGGTTCGATACAGAACAGCAATTTGCTCCAAGGTATTCAGGAAACGGTGTTTCTCTCACTCTTGGCCTTCCACATTGCGAAAACCTCTCCTTATCTGGGGCCCATCAGACTTTCCTTCCAAATCAGAACATCCAACTGGGAGGGAGGAGAGTCGAGATTGGCGAACAGAACGAGTTTGCAGCCATTAATGTGTCGACACCTCACTCATCGAGTGCATATGAGAGCATCAATATTCAGAATGGAAAGAGGTATGCGGCTCAACTGCTACCAGACTTCGTAGCCTGATAAGGAACATTCATTTGCAATGAAATCCATCTTTTCACTATTTCTTGCTGTTCCGAATGTGGATCGGTTGGAACCAAGAATAATGCAATGGTAGTGTAAAGAAAGAAGGAAACTATTACTTAGTATAGTATAGTATAGTAATAGGTATATACTCTGGGAAAGAAGAACCATATTGAGTTCTTAGATAGCTTTTAGGATTTGAAAATATAGTATATGGGTTGAGGTTTGTATATTATTTTTGTAAGTTTTGAAGATGGATATATATTTATTTAGATGGATTGTTGTCATTTGAATTAGTTTTCTATAAATTGGGGTATACTTGTTGAATTATATTATATATTGATTGTGAGCAAAATTTATGGTCTCAGATTTGTATTATATCAGATGAACAGAGTCAACATATTATAATGCTCAGTTTATTTGCTTATATATATTTATTATTTTCGGCCTAAATTTCTTGAAGATAAACAATTGCCAGCACAAAACAGAAACTGAAGTGGTATCTGAATTCTGAAATTATGCAAGCAGCATAAAACTAATTAGTAATAAGCATACATCTCAAGATTCTTTCAGAATTTCAAATCTAAGCGTTGGAATCAGAATTTAAACTGAACTTCGGGCACCCATATCATAGCTAGAAAAAAGTATAAACATAAAAAAGATTTCAGTTTTCCAATCTTTGAAATTGTAGGAGAAACAGATAGCAGATGGGAAATTTTATCTAAGATTCTTCTACTGTAATATTTTGACAGACTTTTACGCCATTGGCCCATTGCTAAATTTTTGCCTCCGTATTATAAAATAGTTAACCACTGTTTGATGTAAAAAAAAAGAAGAGAAAAAACAAATTGTTGAATAATTCAACGAACACCTCGAAGTCGGCTAATAATATAATAATATAAAACTAATCAATCCAAAGATCCATATCATCATTGCCTAACAAAAGGAGAAAGTAGAAAAAATTATTGGTGTGGATAGTACATGATAAAAAAAAGTGTTACTTTGAACTCGACTACTCTTTCTTTGACCAGAAAGGATAACATCTACAGTAACATATGATTAGATTTAATTTTACAGGAAATAGACATCCATAAAGCTTGTAATGGAAAACATTAAAAGAAATTCCTCTAAAATTTTCTTTATCCACAAAAATATTGAAATTTTTATTCAACTATCTGCCCCGCCTGCCAGATGTTACATAAATGGTGACTTAAAGTTCATCCAAATTCCTCTAAATCCCTAAGTGATGCCTACGTTTAACACATTCAGTATGACACTATTTGAACAGGAAAAAAAACCGCCCTGTCATCCACGAAATTCACCATAAAAACCGTAACAGTGCCGAATTATTGCACAAGTCATTCACTATACATCTTGAATTTGGTTTCAGACTTTACAGATGAATCCCAGCACTCCAGAAAGATGGAAAATGGAGTGCATGCTTTTCGAATTATAAGCTGAAATGTTAATGCAAGCAACTGCTCTCATGTCAATGGAATTTCTACAGCAAGCTACAATTGACTAACAAAATCACTGAAAATTTGAAATCTTCAGTGTTAGCTATTAAGCCATACCATAATCTTTCTTCAAATCAGTCCTAGCCTTCTATTGGCAACTTTGGACCTGTAACACCATATCTCGAATGCCTCAGTGAAGTCTGGATAGCGAATATGTTCGTTTTGTAACCATTCAGTCAAAATCTCTGCCAGGTTTTGTGAAGGCAATGCAAGAACAATTGAAACTAATGCAGATTCCAAAGACTGCCACAGCTCACCATCAATCTTCAGCTCAATTGACTCCTCATCACTTGCTGTTGCAAAATCAAGTAAAGGCTTTGTAACCCTCACGAAAGGAAGCCAAGCCTTCACCGCGTGAAGTCGTTTTGCTGTTGGCAAAATAACAGTGCCATATCCAATTGCTTCTAGAACCTTCGTTGTTACTTCAAGAACCTTCAACTTTGTCTGCATTACTTCAACCGTTGAGTTCTCTAGCTGAACAACTTGAAGCACCTTATCTGATGCATCTACCCAATTGTTTACAAATTCAAACATCATTTCCAATTTACTCAAAATCTGGCATGTCCACAACAAATCTGATAGATGGTATTGAAATAGTCGCATATTGTCCGACTCAGTAACCGATGCTCCAAGTTTACATTCAAATGTGCTTAATAGAATGTTGAATCTGCTGAATAACCCCTCAGTACATTCCTTAACAATGGATTTTATCTCATCGTCAGTAGTTAATAGAGGTGCATCATCATCTTCTGTGAGCATGTACTCTATCTGCTCTTGCGCACAAGTTTTAATATCCCTAGAGGGTGAGAAAGGTGATGATGACGTGGCAAATCTGAAAGCCGCCATAAAAATCCTTCTTATAGCAGATTGCTTGACTGGTTGGAGACGAGCAAGAATTTTCTCAGCTTCAGGTCCAAGCCCAGGTATGATCCTCAAAATTTCTTCCTCGTCAGCTTCTTCCCAAGAGACAGCTTCCAAGTAATGCACACAAGCTGTGAGAATTTGTGGGCTTCCTAGCTCAACCGCAACCTGCAGAATTCCAAGGGTATTCTTCACCCCGTGCTGGCACATTTCATCTAATGAGCCATTGGATGAAATGTATAGAATGCGAAGGAAATTGACAAAGTGATTGATTTCTGACTCTTGGCAGTAAACTTCAACACAATTTCGTGAGTCGATAATCTGGCATGTAGGCCAGTTCTCAGACAGACGGTCAGCAAAATACTTGCTCTTATCTATTAGGACATGTGAGTGACAGTAAAACCAATCATCTCGGCCATCCGTTGTTCGTAGCCTAACAACAACATCACTGGTTGATCGGTCTCCAATCCTACTAGGCGACATCATTCGGCTAACAAGAAACTGTTGGATGTGCATGAGGAAATTGAGAAATCAGAAACCTAAGAATACACCTGAGTCATCTAAATATAAATTAATAACCGAAAAATTTGCACGGTAAAAATAAAGAGTAAAAATAATGACATGTTTGGTTCATGGAATGGCACTATTCCATATAAATGAATGAAAATTGTGAAATATGATGCACTATTCGTATTGTATCCATTGTAACTATTCCTAGTTATTCCTTATTGCATGGAATAGCTATTTCTTCTAACTCAAATGGAATAGCTATTCCATGAAACAAGGAATAGCTATGACAAATCAAATACAAATAGCCCATCACATTTCACAATTTTCATTCATTTAGATTCCGTGAACCAAACGCCACCTAAGCCCTTGATAAATTGGAAAAGAATATTATGAGCACCTTAGTTTGAAAGAGAATGAAAAAGACTGACGCAGCAAAAATTTTGTAATGCGTCAATTTGAGCAAGAGAGAACTTGTCAACCTATTCTTAATATGCTAGAATTTAGACCTTAAATTTGTTAAAGCAAAATAAAACTCAAGAACTAAGTAAAACTATAAACGTAAAAACAGGATAGAGGAATTACTCTTGCTCTGACGAGTAACCATTGCTTCCTCAGACAAGGGAATCGTCAAACAGAAACAACACCAGCTTATTTTTTCTGAGAAATTGAGCCTCTGAAAAGTGAACCCTAACCCTCTGAAATCCCAACCTTCAAAGATCATGAACCAAAAGAATCACTTTCCAGTTGAAATTACAACATATCATATCTATTAAAAGATTAACTATGCAAATCATGTAATTGAAATTTTATTGATGAAATTTATACATCTATCTACAACCATAAAGAGCTTCATGAACCAATCACAAAGAAGCACTAACCTCAACATTGTAGGCACTCCAAAATCAGAAGCAATTGTCGGTTGAAGACATTATCAGCGAAACTGACAAGCATCTACACAAATCGAATAAATAAGCCCCTGGCCGGTCATATGAACAGCAGTTTGAGGTGAAAAACAAAGACCATACTCCTTGGTTGCAATTAGGGCACACAAATTCGCAAAGAGAGTGCTGATGTAGATTGAAAGGTAGAATTGGATTTGGAAATGGTGACGGCAGATTAGGGCACACAAATCCGCAAAGAGAGTGCTGATTTAGATTGAAAGGTAGAATTGGATTTGGAAAGGTATAACTTGATTGTATATAGTTTTCTTTCATGGTATATCGTCTTTTTATTGTTTCAAAAAACCATGAAAAACAGAGTTATAAATTTGGTTATTTTCCATTTTTCTATTTAAAATCAAACAAAATTTTTTTAAGTAATCATATTACATCTTATCATCTCTTCAAATATAGTTTATTTGAAAAATCATATTGATTAATTCCATTATATACCATACCGTATTTTAATAAACATTATCAACCATCATCCATTCAACATATCCGGAGAAAAATTAGTTGACCATGACTCATTCTTAGTACGTGCGACCAAAAAGGTAAAAAAAATTCTTTATTATGTCTATATATTTAGTTATCTTATTACCTTAAAATGAAACTTTAAAAGATAACTTTTAATTCATATTTAAAAATATATTTTAATTTACACACAAAATATTATGCAAAAAAGGCCTTTGCTTCTTGTTTTACACCATTGAAATGTCAAAATCGGCACAAGCCAAACTACTTAAGAAATTGCATAAATATTGTCTCTCAAGGGGAAGAAAAATAACATAAAAAGCAGTTGTTTAATATGTTGGATCCATATACAATGAAAGAAATTCTTTTCAAAAAAAAAAAATTCTTTTCAAAAAATACAATGAAAGAAATTATTGTTTCATAAAAATATATAAATAATATGAAGATTCTGCTTTCTCAAATTGATTTTTGTCAAAATTTGGTCATTTACGTGTATATTCAATTTCAAGTTTGTCGATTTGTTGCGGCCAATCGGTCCTACCTAGCAAGTGCACTAGGGTCGTGTGTAGTGATGACAAGAACAAGGTCGTATCCACAGGGAGTAAGTAGAAAGGAATTTAAGTGTTTCCCTAGTAATTGGGCTAAGAGTTTGCTGTAAAGTAAATTCCCTATCAATTGAGGTGGTAGTGAGTGTTTGCATAAACAGAAAGTAAACAGTAAATAAACAAGAGTTTGGTATATAAAATTTACAGAACAATAATAAAGAACACCAAGCCCTTCCCCATCCAGTAACCTAAGTCCTTCTTCCTATATGTAAGTTATTTCCTTTTAACAATTTCAGTACCCAAGGTCTCTTGTCCTATCCTCCCTAAGATCTCCTCTTGGTCTCACGTAGTTTCTATATCGAATTCTCTTAATTCACCTCTCGGTCCATCTTAAGAAAATCCAACCCGCATTATGTTTAGTCAAGCATATACGAGTATAACCCTTGGCTCATCAACTATCTCCTCTCAGTTTCAAGTTTAATGAGTGTGTGCAAGTTTTCGGTCCTAGCTATTTCACCTCTCGGTCCATGGTAACTAAGACTATGTAGTAAGTGCGGTCGTCACTCACATAAAATATACATCCTTACACACAATACATTCAAAACTAAAATAGAAAGAACTTAACAAGTAAGGAAGAATTACTTAGCTTACCTTCCAAAGGAAGGTCTTGGCAGAATGGTCTACTCACTCATTTTCATGAGTGAGAACTCCATAAATGAAAATAAGAAAGCTTAATATTATATTAATGGTGGAGCAAAAGTTGCAGAATTACCCAGTGAAGAAGACGTCCAAAATGAAGGAAAAATGAGTCATAATATAGGCTCTAAAAAGTAAGGCTTCTAGAAACACAATTCAAAATATCTAATTAAGATAATGGTAAAATAATGTGGACCACAATCGGTCTACTTGCAATTTACATTCCCAAAATCTGAATTCTCTCTTCTTTTCCCACACGTCACTTTTCCACTAACTCTGCCACCTACTCCACTAACTCCACCACTTGCCTAACTACTTCTACACCGAGTTCTTGGTCCGATTTCTGGTAGAATTCAGCTTTGCAGCTGGATTGAGTTCTCGTCTCTGAAGTTTATTGAAACACCAAGAATTTGATAAAAACTAACCTTTTTATTTACAAAAATAAGCACATTTGCATGAAATAAATTAATATATTTTCTACTTATCACGATTACATCTAAATAATCTGTTAACTTTTTGAAAACCGAACTGAAATTAGCATTTCATAAGTTCATTGGACATACCTTTATTATTAAACATCTATGTCTATTTATAGACTTACAAAATAATAAAATCCTAAATTATCAAAATACAAATTCAAACTCAAATTCTAATGTAATATTTATCTATTTTAAAATAAACTAATTTAATCATCAAACAATATGTACATATTTTGTAATCAAAATCTAAGAGTGTCTTTAGTAGATTGTGGATTCTACAAATTATGTGACATATAGAATAAAAGATTACATTGATGAAATGAAGTGGTAAAATAGATAAGAGTAGTCACAATATATTAATTGTCTATTTGATATTCTATTATATATATTTTTTCAAAATAAAAAAACAACAAAACAGTTAAATTACTTGTTAAATAATCACTCATCAATAAAACAATACTCACTTCGGTACCTAGTACTAGTCATTTTAAATTTTTCATAAAAAACAATAAGACATTTAATGCATTATTAAATGACTTAATTATTCCTTTTACAATTTATTATAAAATACTCTTTTTTTTTAATTATCAATTTATAATTTTATTTACTTAATAATTTTCCTAATTAATACAAGGGTAAATTAGGAAAAAATTGTTAAAAATTGCATTGATATTATAAAATGACAAATAAAAGGAATCAAAGTAAAAAGTTTAAAATGACTAGTATTAGTAACCATAAGGAGTATTGAATTAATTATTCAAGCTTTTATTTGGTCGTTTAAATGTAGAAGATCAAATAGACATTGTGCAACATTTATTGTGCCATGTAATATTGGAAAGAGAAAATAGAAGATATATTGTAGAGTTATTTTTTAGTTGATTGTCTATGTATAAAGACAATTGATAGAATGAACTATCTATTAAAGATGCTCTAACACTCTCTCTTGATTCAAAATCTGTATAATTTTCTTTGATGATGAACTCTCCCACCATTGAACCTTGATGATGATGCATTTTGTGTCCATTGAACCTTTGAAGCACTTTTCTCTAAATTCCTTTTGATGTAATTTTTGACAAACGTCCAACTCAAACTTTCATTTCATGAGTTATGATTCTCAAATCTTGTATATGAACAACTACCACTTCTCCTTGTGCTAACATTATTACTTTTTATCTCTCACAAACATAAATCTAATATTGGTGACCCATCTCATAAGCCATCCTGAGATCATTATTAGCTTTTTAGGAAGTAAACTCAAACTTGCATTTCATGACTTCACTTGACACATTTCATTATGAAACTTCTATGTTTATTCATAGGGTTATAAGATAATAAAATCCTAAATCATCAAAATGCAAATTTAAATTCAAACTCAAATTCTAATTTAATCTTTATCTATTTCAAACAAATGAATTTAATCATAAAATTATATGTACAGATTTTGTAATCAAAATCTAACATTGAGATTGATCACCAGTATTAGATTTATGTTTGTGCGAAATATAAAGTAATAGTGCTAGTATAAGAAGAAATGTTAATGATTCATATGCAAGATTTGAGCCTTCGAACTATATCCAAATTCGCCAAAACATGTGATTTGACATTTTTTTAATTTATATACTTTATTTTGCATATATCTTTCAAACCGCTCATCTTTTGACATGTCGTTTTAAAACGTTTTGATCGTCTCTTTTAATCTTCAAAACGCCATCCACTGTGATACTTTTTTTTTCAAAATTTGTTTTTTTAATTATTCGATATCTGCTACCAATATATTAGAAACATTATATATAAAAAGCTGTTAGAAATCTTATATTTCATTGGAAATTTATTCAGTCTGTTAGAAGTCTAGTAGAAATTTGGTATATATGTCTTATAATGTTTTTAATACGTTTTACTATGTTTTTACCAGGTATTCACCATGTTTCTAATACATGTAAGGTGTATACAAAAGCATATGTCCCTAAAATATAAATGTATTAGATTTCTATTAGAAACATGGTAAAAGGTTAATAAATAACTCAAATGAGTCATAAATATCTATAATAATGCACAAAAGGAAATTTCACATAGAATTGTAAGAATCTAACATAAGTATAACTGGATTGTAAAATATATAAGGTAAATACAAGTGTTTGTCTAAAAAACACAATTTCTTAGAAATCTTTTAGAAATATAGTTAAAAGTATTAAATATCATATAAAGAATGATAAAAAAAATCTAACTAGATTCTATCAATTAGGTTAGATATTCTAAGATTCATAAAGTTTATCAGAATAGATTTCAAAGAGAAATCTAGACCTGTTATCTAGGTCCAAACCCGAAGTTTTGTACGCCGGGCTTGATATTTATGTAAATACCTACAACCTGAATTTAGCCTAACAAATAATAATTTTATTTATTATATATTTATATATTCAATGTAATAATTATTTAAGATTTTTATATTTTGTCATATTAAATACTTAACTACAACAAACTACACTAAATGTTAAAGACTTTTTTATCAAAAAAAAAAATTAAAGACTTTGAGCAAATTATCTAAGTATATGAGAAGTTTGACATATTTTTTCATTTAGCCTAATAAAAATTAAAACGAAAATATTCATGGGCTGTTAAGTTGTTAATGGTCTTATTGGATCGGGGAATGCATTTCCCCATGCCTATATCAATTAAGGTTTTGTGGAAAAAACTTTCCCCATATCCATACTGATCATCAAAGGTTTGGAGAAAATTTCTCATATCTATTAAGTATGGGGAATCCCCATTACCCATTGAGTAGTATTTCCCGTCATCCATTAAGAAAAAATAAATACTATATTTTAAAAAGTTTCAATTAATAAAAATAGTTTTTTTAATATAACCTTAAACTAAATAATTGATTCAAGTTCATTGCAAAACTTGTCAAAAATCAAGAATTTTCATTATTAAATAAAAGAAAAACAAATATGAAATATACGTCCAAAACGAGATATGCAAATCAAATATCAATGTACAAATCATGTAATTTACTAATGAATGTCAGATTGTTATAAAAAATTAGTAACTTCAACTTCATACGTAGGTTCACCAACAACATCACATTTTGATTATTAATATAAAATATTACAATTAATTTCATATGATACGTTGATTATTTGGAGATATTTAATTAGAAATTATAAGAATCAGGCTGGATTTTCAGGTATGGATGTTGAATCCGCGTATTCATATCTATTCATTAAGATTTCGGAATAAAAAAATTTCTTCTCATATTCCCCATCCTGTTGACAACCTTATTTCGGATTATAATTAAGCATAAAGTTCAACTTTAATAACATTGTAAGCATACGATATATCCAATAGTTTCTTGGGAGGAGTAGCTCACTCAATTCAACTCAAAACATAATAATAACGTGTATACATTTTTTGTTCTTCATTTATATTCTCAATTGATGAAATTAAAGATATTGGCATCCATTTGGCACTTCAACTTTATTGTAGAGTCAAGGGTTTGAGCAAAATTCGGTAT
>CAOJBI011028778.1:0-10188 GCA_948277035.1 Euphorbia corollata | reverse complement strand
GATTTTTTATATTGGGGTCTCTCGTGACACACACAATATATATATATATATATATATATATATATATATATATATATATATATATATATATATATAATGGAATTCGGTTTTGGATCTACAACAAGAGTATCAGTTCTACTCGATCTCACCAATGAAATAGAGATTTCGTAGGGTTTGAGAAAAGCCGAATATAAAAAGGAAACAGTTCGTTCCTTTCAGATAGAACGAAAATATTTTCAGCCTTACCATCTTTAGTGAACTAGCATTCCGAGCGGAAGCGTTCGTGTGGATACTGATAGAGGGTGTCGCAATATCGCACTTGTTTCTGCGTTTTCTTGAATCTACAAGAGGTTAGTTTCAAAACCCTTTCATCGATTTAAACGAACAACAAGGATCTCTGGTAGGAAATCAAAGTTTATAATTTTCCGCTGTCAGCTCGAGTTCGTGAGCTTACGAGTCTAAACGAGTCTTATTTACATGGTTAACTTATTGATTAATTTTTTGTAAATACTTCTATTGTCAAATTAAAAATCGAACACATGTATCTAGAAGTGATATGAATGAAAAAAGGAATACAACATTTTTTCTGAATATGTATACATCATATATAAAAAATTTAGAGGGTGTATCTCAAAACTTCCACTTTCAACTTATTTCTTAAAAGTTACTTATAAGGAGATTTTAACTTATAAGTTAGACAATGAAGTATTTCTTATTACTTTATTTTTAACTTAAAAGTTAAAAATAAGATAAAATTTAAAATTAAGTCAGACTTGCTTTTAAAAAAAATCACATATAAGACAGAAGTTGAAAAGAAGAAGTATAGAGAAACACCCTCTTAAGAAAAATTTAAGTAGAAAACTAAACAATCCTGCTCACGAGCTTTCAAACCGAACCTTAATAAACTCGACTTGACTCGTTTAATATATCGAGTCAATCTCGAACTCAAATCGAGCTTCATCAAACCGAGCTTTGATCGAACCGAGTTCAAACTACTCGCAAACCGCTCAACTCATCTGCAACCCTATGACTTTGCCAACTACCAACTGGACAACATCCTATAAATCACCCTATTCTCAATCTCACTCTTCAGAGGGATTAACTGACTAAACATAGTGTATCCTCTCTTTTCTTCTTCCTAGGGCATACTCTCTATATTTTTGAACCATATGAGACCTAATCCAATCGCTATCCCTTATCAGATTCTTTGACAGTAACTAGAAATAAGGAGATATCAGCCCCTTTAAATCCTTCTAGATCATATTTCTTACATGATGGTTTACTTTTCAATTGATATTGCAAGCATCTTCTATGTTTGTTGAGCAATAATGAATATTCTTCATTATCTTATTTCCCTCAGCAATGTTCCAACTAGAATTTATGAAATATTAAACAGCAAATTAGAAAAAGTCAAATTTAACATGATTTACTTTCTTAATGTATCGGATGGTGCTCCAAGTTGTCACAAAAACACCAGCTGCCCCTGAACTTTCAAAGTGACCCCGTAATCTTAACTTTCAAAAAGTACACCACTTTGCTCCTTAAATGTCATGTGTCAGCTTCTGATTGGAGATAAAAAATTAGAAAAAATGACGTCTTTGAAAAGTCAAACCAACCAAAAGTTGACACGTGACGTTCAGGGAGCTATCCGGTGCACTTTTTGAAAGATGGGGGAGCTATGAGATCACTTCCAAAGTTCAGGGACAACTTGGGATACATCCTGATGCATTAGGCCTTTACTTTTGATTGTGTAGTTTTCATGATAGTTTGCATTTATATGCGCCTAATGTATAACATCGTTAGTTTCATGGAAAATGACATTGATACATTAATAAACCTTTATTTTTTTCTCTTAATCTTATATGACATCTAACTGGGCAGGGTAGGACCCCTCATTGCATTTTGCAATAGATCTATATGTGTTTGTGTGTATGTGTGTGGGTGTCATTTTTAGTGAAAATAAAAGAATAATTTTACAAATCTGCACCTGGACAGAAAGACCCTCCGGAGCTTCACTGTTCCTTGGGATAAAATTCTGATATCTTAAGGAAAAAAATGTACAAATATCATTTAATGGAAATAATATGAGTTGTTGAATTGCATAATGTTTATATTGTAGAAAAATAACCATTACATAGACCCTGAAGAGGCGGAAGAGCTATAAAAAAAGACTGTAGGATCCGAAGTTCAAAAAATACCACATGATGCACATTAAAGAAACAGAGTATTTGATGTCTTCGAAATCATTAATTTTTTAACACGTTTTGATTTTTCTTGCCATGGGCTGTCCTGGTCAAGTTTCAAATAACAAAAGGGAAAAATCAATGTCATCCTCCGGCTCTAACCAGTAACCACTGCCAAGAGAAACCAAGATATGCGCCAACGCCCGAGTAGTTATCACAATCTCACAATTCGATTTGATTCACCCAAAATAATTCAAATCTGAATATAAATCCATCCTGAATCTCAAGATGATTCAATGGTGAATCAGCTGAATCTTATGATTCGATTGATTCATGAATATACGAAAAATAATAGAACTTTGACGATGATGAAATTAAAGATTAGATTAAAAGAAAAGTTCAACACTCCACTTATTAGTGGTCGGAGCGAGATGGAATCAAGTGCAAACAATGGATAGTTGAAGCAGCCAAAATTACTTTGGATGAATACTCAAGCGACTAGGCAGTGAGCAGTCGTGCATTAAAGTGAACCACATTTCTATTTTGCTTCAAGGCAAAGCAAAGCTAAAATAAAAATATATTACTATTGACAAAACATGTATTAAGATAACATATGCATTGCATTTGTATCTTAAGTAATTGTTTGGTTTGGTTCATTTGATTTTTTTATATAAAATTGCATTTTTACACCAAAATTCAGCAATATCTTTAAGTTGAGCATTTTAAATATTTTATTTCATAATGCTATGAACTTGACCAGTCTTACAATCCGATTCGATTCACTATTCTCGATACCATAACTATGGGGAGATACAGATTCCTTAAATGCTAAGCCTTAGAGAAGGTTGAAAATGAAATTATAGCCCCAACAAATACAATAAAGGAAGTCATTAGATTGTACGCAAAAATAATTCCCTTAATTGAAGTCATGAGAAAAGAAATCTTCAATGCATTCCTACAATTCATGGCACTCTATACTATTGACACTAACAGAAGTTAGAATTAGAAGTTATTGTATGAATCAATATTCCGTAATCCTGTTTTTTCTCCCGACTATAGCTGAGAAGTGAAATCTTTCAAAATATTCCACGACTTCGGAAAACCCTAGTCACTTTATGACACTAGAGAAACTTAATAGAATTTGTCCACAAATTAGCACTCCTCAACCTGAAGGTCCTGAACTAGCCAGCCCATAATCATTTCAGGATATACAACCCCATAAAAGCAATAATGAAGGTAGATGAATTTAGCTAATGATTCCATTGCTCAATTGAAACTACTTGTCTTCACCAGAGTTCATTAACATAAATAAAAAAACATCCTCCTCAAAATCCATGGGAAGAATAAGAAGAAAAAAAAAGCATGGAATTCAGCACATTTTCCAAAAGGAAGATGACTAAGTTAATATCTTAGAACGCATAAAAAAATTGCCTACCTTTCGTTTTCTCAGCCTTTCATTTTCCTCTTCCAACCGAGACACTTTGTTCTCAAGCTCATTTGTGTAAGCCTGTATGACCAAAACAGACATATGGTTTATGATCAAGAAGGAATAAATAAAAAAAGATATAGGGAATTATTAATATCGCACAACCTGCTTCCTCGCCCGGGAACGAGCAGCCGATTCTCTGTTCTTTATCATCCTTTTCTGCCTTCTTTCAACAGTTTTCTCAATTATATCTTCCGGTGCACCTCTTTTCCTAGCAGGTGTCTGTGCATCAGATAAAGTCCCCATTAAAGGTGAAGGCAAGGGTACCTGGTTCTCAGGATATGAAACATCCATCACTGGACCAGCACCCATGTGAATAGGCTGTGGCAAGGGTTGAGCTGGCACATAAACACCCATCATGCCCTGTTGAAACTGTGGATGTGGGAATTGCATCCACTGACCTTGTTGAGAAAACTGAGACCCTATGTTTGAATCAACACCAACAGCAGCATCACCATCTTCTTTCTCTTCAGCAACAACCCCTGCTTTAACCAAGAAATCCTCCAAGGTCATTTCTCCTAATGTAGGCTGCCTTTCCCTACACTTCTTCTCCCCATTACTTTTGCTCTGTTGAATGTCTCTCCATACTTCGTCAACTGTCTTCTTGCTCAGCGCACTAGTTAACGACAAGCTAGACTGACACTGCACCGCAGTTTGGTCGGCTACTTGCGTGCCCTCAATTTCCATGTCCAAGGACTGGTTAGCTTCAGCTGTCCAAACATTCTTGAGAAGCTCGTCAAGGTTCATGCTGCTTAATGGTTTCCCAAGATCTCCCAGCTGATTTTCAACTTCATCTAAAGTTAGGCTATACAGAGAGTTTTGTCGCGTCAATAACTGGAACTGAGCTTGCTTGCCATTGTTACTACCATCGCCTTGCGATCCCATTGTCTGAATTCCCATTCAACAAGCTTCAAATGAAATAGTCACTCCAATCTAAACATGAAAACCCACGGAACAATAACACATCTATTGTATCTTTTATTACGTCTTAAAACTGCACGTAATCAATCTTCAATCAGGAAGCTGAAAACAACCCATCTGATATACACAAAAAGGCAGTTTCAGGAAGCTGAAAACAACCCATTCAAAATAAATGATTCTCACGCACAACATAAAGTGGAGGAGGAAACAACTAAAATCCTGTATGGCAGAAAACGAACCACCTAAATGCATAAACCTTTTACATAGAGACGACAATAGCAATTAAACAAAATCCCTAATGACAAATTAATTGGAATCAGAATACCCTCAGAGAGGACAAAAAAATGCGTCATTCCTCGCAGTGGACTTACTCAGCGACAAGGAAACAACTAGAGAGGGCGAAGAAGTAGTAACCCGTGACATGCAAATGCAAAAGGCGCAAGTCATAGCATCCATTAACAAATCACCATTGAAACACAAATCCAAAATGCAAAGAGGAAAATCAGCCCAGGGTGGTCATATCCTGAATCTAAGAAAACAAATCAAGAAGAATGAAGCCGCGCACGAAATTGAAAATAGAAACATCGAAGCTTTGGATGTATGGGAATGAAATTTCGTGCAAAATTTGAAGTGGAATTAGAGAAAAATAGAAAACTGATCAGGTTAAATGGAAGTGAAAGTAGAAAAAGCGAGAGAGAGAATGCTTACGATGAGAGTAGTCGTTGTGATCAGAAACGATGTTTGGACTTGAAGAAAATTTAGTGATGATTCAGGTGGAAATCAGCTTTGATATGAAGAAATTTCAAAAGTAAGGGTGAAAATGAAAATGATGGAATATTAATTAATTTAGAAGGATAATTATTATTAAATATTGGTTTTATTGAAATTCGATAGTGTATGAGCGACCTCACGCGCTATCCTAGGAAATCCCACTTATATGCTCCATCATGCCACATGCATTGCCTCTCTTTTTTTCTTGGTTTAAGGGCTCTTCTCTTTTCCTTTTCTTTAATCTTTTTACTAACTAATATTTGCATTTATAACTCAATCCAATATTGACAAAGTTAATTGGTAAGGGAACTCGGGTTACAACATAAGATGATAAATTTAAATATTTCTTTTAGAAACTGGAGAGGAAGCTTTACTGAAAGTTTGTTCACCGAGTAATAATTTTAAATGTTAATTTGATTTAATTATTATTCAAAATTATTACCTATCAGTAAAACAAAAAATATAATACAATATTTACAGTGGTAATCAACTATAGCTATAGTCATGATCGGTTTTGAGAGTATGCGATCATTTAGGTTCCAAATTTCTGAACGTCTCAAATTTTGATATATGATATAATACAAGTTGACGTCTACTTCTTCTTCGAAATTATTATTATTATTTAAGTTGACTTCATTTAAAATAGACGGTTGATAATAATATTTCGATAATATTTTATTTTATTCAATACTTTCACGATTTAATATATTAATAAAAAAATTTAAAATTTAATTATTTTTATTTACATAAAAATGGTCCATGTTTAGATATTTTTTGTTTATTGTATCAAATATATCATGGAAATAAGGTTAACATTAGTGGTTACTAAAACTAAATTAATTATTATATTTTTACTATGTCACTTTTAAAAAAATTATTATCATTGAGTAGTGTTTTCTTTTAACTCTCTTCTTGTTAAGATTAACAAGATAGTTTAAAGCATTTATTATTAATTCATGAATAAATAATTTTTTAAGTATGTTTCAATCTTTTATTAGTTTAAGTAAATAAAATATTTGATTGATTTACTATATATAATTTTTTTTAATTAAAAAGAAAACAACATTGGTATTCAATTTTCAATTAACCTTTTTAATTACGATTTTTAATGTCCCAATATAATATTTTGGTAAATTCTTTTATGTTTGAAAAGTATAAAGTTATTTTTTAAATGGTTCAATATGTGTTTTGGAGATTTTGATGTCGTGTTTTAATTAATGTCATTTCATCAAATATATTCTTAAATTTATAATATTTTTATATTTTTCAAATATATCCACAATACTGTACTATTTGAAAATTTGATTGTAATTTGCTTAAAAAATGTTTAGATAACTATAATTTTCAAATAATAATATATTGTGACATTAAAAGATCGCATATATCAGGTATAGTAAAAAATTTTGTTGTTTATAATCGAAAATATCAAATTTGTTGTTGAAAATTTTTAAATATACTTTCATTCTATAATACTATAAGGGTTCATAAATCATTTTTTGCTCAGTAGCTCGGAAATACCCGGGATGACCTTGGTTACACTAAAAATTTCCTGGGAGTGCAAGCTAAAGAAAATATTGTTTATTTATTATGATGTTAATTATTCATATATTTTAACATGCAAATTGATTAGTTAAATTTACGTTATCAACTTTAAGAAATAAATATGTTTTGCAAATTTCTTAATTTTGATGTTGAATTCACTTGTTTCAATTATTTGTATTTTTGGTTTTTTTTCCTCATTTGTACGTTCAGTAACTTTAATTATATAACTGCTATAAAACTATAATAAACTATGTATTATCAAATTAAAAATTATTCTTTTACTATCTACTACATAATTTGACCCTCGAGTTGGTCTCAATCATCTCTACGAATGGTGGAGAGGGTGGCTATTGCCTTAACCCACTCCTTGAAGATCATTAAAATTCTCTTTTTTTCTTTTTATTTAGTTTTTTTTTTGTTTATCTTTTAAACTAAAAAAAATTAACATGACGATTCATAATACTTTCAGTGTATATTCTTCTTCTCGGAAACTAAACTAGACTGAAACAACGGATTGAGTCGATTTGGTTTTATAGGTTTTTTTTTTGTCTAAACATTTTGATTTTGGTTGTTAATTTTATAGTATTTCAATTAATTTGATTGGTTTTGTTTGGTTCATTTCCAGTGACGGATCCAGGATTTTGGGGAAGGGGGAGCGACTTTGTTAATAAATTTTTTTTTTCGCATCTTATAAAAAAACGTGTTCAATAATGGACATAATAGTCAATACACAGTTATACACTAAGGCAACTATTTTACCTCATGATTCAGTTGCAAAAGACTAGCAGCTGTAGCACATCTTCAAAAGCAGAGAAAGGGTCATTCTGTAGTGTACTCTGCAGAGAACTAAATGTGATTATTAAAATGATTATCAGCAAAAAGGAAATAGCATATGATCACTGGCCTCATAAATTGATATTTAGCACAGTACTGAATTTTCTATCTTTTTTCTTCTGTATTTTTTTTTCTGAAAGTTCTGAACTCTTCTGCATAGATGGAGAACAAGATTGTTTATTAAAATTTTAGTTAGGACTAAAGCTACATATACCTATCCTAAAAGTATGGTTTCCAGCAATGAGAATCATTTCTTTTGTGTTCACTAGACATTGTTTCCTTGGTATGCTGAGCAAAATTAAGCTGTTGTATGCAAACATTGCAGTGAGTTCTGTACTAGACCCCTTAAACCTGCCAATGACTGAAATGGCCCTTGCCATGAAAACTCTAAATTCTTAAAGTAAATATTAGGATTTAGGATTCAAAATCATGGTCATGAATCTAGACTGACATTTTACAGACCTGGTTCTAATTTTACATTGAACACAATATAGGCAACAGTCGATGATTAAATCTCTCTTTGCCAATAACCAAACATGTTGGGTCCTACTCAATGTTTCATATACAGACACACAGATGTATCACACATGCATATGTCTAGTCTTCAGAAATAATTCACCAGCAAGGTGTACAATACACTTAAGGCAGCCATTTTATCTTGTGGTTCACATATTTTGGATTTGAAATGATAATAGTTTCTCATGTCTATTATACCATCTAACTACTCAGCATAGTTCAGATATTAAAATAGTACAAAGTAAACTCTACCTTCATTTGTTGACTATCAAACATGCCCACCTCTCTCGCATGGTTTGCAGCACATCAACAAAAGTAGATGTTGAACTGAATTGGGGAGGCTGTTTAGGGATTTAGGAAAAATGGTGAATTGAATTTCGAAAGCACAGAAGAGGGGAGGGGAGGTTGATGTTAATTCAGCCTGTGTTTGAAACGACGTCGTTTTCACTGAATTTTTTTTAAAAAAATTAAGTGAAACGGTGCGTTTTGGCAAACACATTGCCCCTTCCGCCTTTCTTCTTCCCAGAATCAATCGGCCTTCTCTTTCCCTTCACACCTGCCGGCGAACGCGAACCTATCTGCTGCCGCTCCTCCTCCGCTCCTCCTTTACTCAGTTGGGGGGGAGATCGCCGGCGAAGGGGGAGCGGCTGCTCCCCCTGCTCCCCCCTGTCAGGGTACTCTGGGGGGGGAGTTCGCCGGCGAAGGGGGAGCGGCTGCTCCCCCTGCTCCCCCCTAGTTCCGTCTCTGAATAGAACTATTGTAAAACAACAACATAACCAACTTACTAGCAAATTTTCTGAAATGCCACCTCTATGTTCCTGTAAATATTTACAGCAACTTCTCATTCTCATATTCGTCCTGTTTAGATTATAGGGTAAACTTCAAAAAAGTACCATGTGGTTTCACTCATTTTCAAAATGTGGTTTGAGGAATTTTTCTTCACAAAAGGAGGTCTGTGATTTTAAAAAAATTGCAAAAAGAGGATTTTCAATATTAAATCATGTTATAAAAATGAGTATTTATGTTCGTTTTTATCTAAATTTTTGCGGGATGACTAATAAAAATACAATACACGTCACTGATAAATTTTGTAATTTTTTTGAATAGTGTAACTATTTTTTTAAATTAAATTATGGTAACAAACTTTAAAAAATCATAAAAAATAGTTACACTATTTAAAAATTACAAAATTTATCAGTGACGTGTATTGTATTTTTATTAGTCATCCCGCAAAAATTTAGATAAAAACGAACACAAATACCCATTTTTATGACATGATTTAATATTGAAAATCCTCTTTTTGTAATTTTTTTGAAATCACAGATCCCCTTTTATGAAGAAAAATTCTTCGGATCCCATTTTGAAAATGAGTGAAACCACATTATACTTTTTTGAAGTTTACCCTAGATTATACTACTGACTTAGTCATTGACCGGCAATTCAATCAACTACTAACCTATTTCTATCTTTTAGAGGAGCTTACACCGACAAGCCCATGAGCTTTACTAACATGTTTTGCCTTGTAGAGGAGCTTTCACCAATGTCAAGAAAATCATAGACAAATTTAACTTTAATATGCATATATCACGCTGCTTTTTCAGTTAAAAAGTTTGTGCAATTATTGTAGGACATAATGATTCATTTCATTATTGTTGTTTGGTCTTTTCACTTTATCCATCTACTATTAATGTACAACAATTGCTAGACTACTAGCTTAACCTCATCTTTTAAGTCATAACTACAATATACCTCATAATTGATATCTTTTTACACAAACACCGTCAATCAAACTAGGTTTACCTTTTTCAAACAAAACAGAAATTAAAAACACTTCCAAAACAACAAAGTAAATACTTACTTTTAACTTGTAAGTTGGATAAAGAATATGTTTTAAATGTCTTATATTTTAACTTATACTGAGTATATGATCCTAAA
>CAOJBI011028300.1:0-12227 GCA_948277035.1 Euphorbia corollata | reverse complement strand
GGGAGACAGGAACAACTCTATTCACGGTAAAAGTTCTTCGGATGCAGATATGATCATAAAGCTTTCAAGGCAGTGGTTGAATAATTGGAATGAGGTGCATAATGTTTGCAACAATTCAAAAGAATCTTCAAATTCTCAGGTCAGTAAGTTAAGGAAACACTGGACTCCTCTAGAGAAGTCTAAATACAAGGCTAATGTTGATGTGTCATGGAAATCTATTGGCAAAGAGAGTGGTGCTGGAATCGTGGTCAGAAATAAAGATGGAGAAGTCTTCCTTGCTACTGCAGTCCCGCTTCAACCATTTGATTCAGCCTTTCTTGCTGAGCTAAGGGCTTTAATTACAGGTTTAAAGATAGTGGCTGATGCTGGATTTTATGATGTTGAGTTTGAATTGGATTGTTTAGTTTTGGTTGAAGGAATGAATAAGGCTAAAGAGTGTCCAGTAGCAGCTGATTCTTTGATATTTCAAGATGCCTTAGTCAAATGCTATAATTTCAGATCCATATCTTTCAATTATGTAAACCGAGATTGTAATGCAGTTGCCCATACCCTTGCTCAATGGGCTAGCTCTCTAGTTTCTCCTAGCATTTTTTTTAGAAGAATATCATCTTTTCATTTTTAGCATTGTACAAAAAGACAAATCTTTTACCTCTTGATTTAATGCTAGATTACTTTCATAAAAAAAAAGCTCAAAATGCAACTTCACTGATGATTTACAGAAAACGAAGGAAAACAACAAAGGAGAAATGATAAAAAAGGAAAACTATTAAAGGAAGAACTGAACGAAAGCAAATCGTAGAGTACAGAAGAATTTGAAGCGATGAAAACCGTAAAACGTAATAGAGAAGAAGAATGAAACAGAACGTAAAAATGAAAACCAACTTTCAGTTTCTACTAAATATGTTATGAATCAAAAGTTGGGCCGAAATAATTTACACTTAATAGACCAAAACTAACAAATTCCCTTATATTAAATACCATTTTCAAAATAATAAATAGACGGGTAAACTTCCAAAAAGGGATCTGTGGTTTGAGTCCTTTTCAAATCGGGTCTTGTATTGGATTTTAAGTGTCCCAAATTATTCATTGCCCCGTTTGGGACACTTAAAATCCAATACAAGACCCGTTTTGAAAATAATCCAAACCACAGATCCCTTTTTTGAAGTTTACCCTTGTTATTATTATATCAGTCGTGGATAAGAATGTTGTATTTTTTAAATTCTATTCAATCATTTATTTGTTAATGACAAGAGCATTTATGAGTGTGTGCTCTCTCCTCCCTTTTCTTCTATGTATAAATTGAATATAAAATAAAGGAAGTTACGAAGAAATTCTTTCTTGCTTTTCTAAAATTTCTGCTCAAACTCAAGTTCGATTCTTTAGTTTTTCAACAATCCATTTTTCGGTGATAGTATTTTATACTCGGGCTATATTCGATCAACATCTATTATTGTATCCTATGAGACAAATTTTAATACTAGATAAATATTATCCTAAGGAAACCGATTCAAACCTCAACATAACCTCTCATTTCCAATTAAAAGATTATTTTAGTAAATTTTATTTTCAGAAATTTATTTTTTTTACTTTAATCCTACTACATAGGTTTATTCCGTATTTTTATACTAGTATAATATTTGGCACAGATCCATACAAAAGGGCCCAGCCCACCACATCAAAAAGGCCTGTCACCAGGGCCCAACCCAAATCCATATGCCTATATATACATGAGGGGCTCAATTCCAAGAGGACTCACATAATCAAAATACTAAGAGGATCACTAGAGAGATAGGGACAATTGGGGGTGTGTAAATCAGCTTACCGCACCAATATTCAAATAAAATATGTATGTTATAATTTCAGTATTTTTTTTTGAAAAATAATTTCAGTATTTATACTAACTAAAAATTTTATTCCACCATAGTTACCCATTGTGGGTTTTGGAGTTTGATTCTTTTAATGGACCTTATGCTAAGGAACAAGGAGTTTGCACGGGACTCCGAGTGAGCAGTTCTTGGTTTCAATCCAAGAGATAGGAAAGGTATAGAGCTGAACTTAGCGAGAGTAATGCTGGTTTCAAAACGAAAGTGAAACAAACGAACCTGTTATCTTGCAATGATATTCATTAGGCTCATAGACTCTAATAGGTGGCCATCGAGTAGTTGAAGTCGAGTTTGAACATAATTATCAAGTAAGCCCTCAAATTAAACGATTATACGATTCTCATAAGAAGATGACTCTCGTGTTCTAAATCAACAAGCTGCTTGCTTTCTACAACGGAAGGTGTTTCTGAGACGATCCACGTCGAAAATGAATTAAAAGTTTCATAACAAAACTATTGAAGCGGAGAGGATAATAAATTCAATAAAGCTCGACTTAAAAGAAGAATAATCCACAAAAAAAAATTATTAAACAAATTACTCTCTCTTTCATTTTACTCCGTCACTTTACAACTCTTCATACACTGTTTTCAATCTAAAAAGTCCAAATAACATTATTACAATGAAACTTGCCACGATAGAGCACAAAGACTTTGAAAAAAGATTAAGCACCCAAACTTTGTATCTAATTTTTTTGCACGATAAAATTTGAATAATCAAAATTTTCGAGGTTTTCTTTTTATTAAGTTTAAAATAAAACTTTTATTTTTAACAAGAACAGACTAGAATTAGAAAACCATAAAAATGTACTAGGTGTAAGGAAATGAATTGAAATCTTCAATATTCGAGTGCAACCAACCTAATACACATAATCATTTATCACCTTTGGACCTTATACAGCTTATTTGAAGAATTAGAAGAAATGGACTCACACTAACATTATTTCCAGTACAAAAAAGGTAAGTCGGTTAGAATGGTTAACCATGCATGGAGACTAAAATTCTGTGGAATACTAAATCGATTATTAAGAAAAAAGAGAAGTTGGATAAATCGGTTATTTTATTGATATAATAAATATTATACTCATATAATTTAATTAAAAAAATAAAAAATATTTGAATACAACCAAATGAATATATTTTTGAAATAGTTTAAATCCGTTATACTACATTATATGTTAATAAACGTTACTTTAAAGTTTCCATTTAACATGTCTGAAATAATGTTTCTTTTTCCAGATTTAGATTTAGGAATTTCTAAATGCTTGTTAGTCGAAGCAGAAGGCTCGCCATATTGATGTTGATGACAGTTAGTTGACAAGGAAGCTCTTGTATGCAAAGAAATCGACGAGTCGCTGCAATCCTTACTTGTAATATTCAAGTTCTCTATGTTCAATATTCTCGTCTCCTAGTTCCAATCCTCCATCCCAAACCGACTCGGATGAGCCATGCCTCCTAAAAACTTTCAACCTCTGCAAAGTTTCCATCAAACTTAACCGTACTTGAACAAAATTTTCTTAAGGTATGTAGTTGAATTTTATTTCTTTATCAAATGTAGTTAGCATTAGCATATATAAGTAGGTGTTTGTTATGCATGTATATATAGGGAGAGGAGACAAAATAGTATAATTGTTAATGAAATAAAATAATAAGTCATGAGATGGAATACTGAGAATAATTATTTGTCTTTTTAGCCGATTTAATCATTGTAATTGGATTTATTTTTATGGAAAGTGGAATATGTGCATGAAGTTACTATTTGTTGCTTATTGGATTATTCGGGTGAAGAGGAACTTAGTATACTTTCTTGAATTCAATGTAGTTAAAGTGTTAAACTTATGAAGACTTCACAAATGCAACCAACATAGCATGGTATACAAGTATGACATTTTTAATGGCTAATATTATATTAAAGAAATCCAAATAACTTGTTACCATCTAACCTGATGAATTTGAGGAAAAAGTATTCAATTAAGATTTGAAAATATTTAATTAAAACATAATAAATATTCAATCATTAAATTGAAAAAGGATACTAAATACCCGGTATCATATATATTTCCCGTTGTATTTGTCTATATATTGTCCTACTTTATTAAATTTTAGTGCATTTATAAATATGAGAATGAATTCAGTATATATATATTACCTTCGTAAGTTGGGGGCAGCTTTTGTTGACAAGGGGGATAATGATACATTTGAGATGTTTCTTTTTAATTTATATCCTTATGAAGATTTATCAGTTTGTCTTTGTTCACACACCCTTTTTCGTCTTGTTCCGCCTTTGTCACCAACTGCTCATCAATTCTTCTTAGGGTCCCCGTTGGCAACAAAGTTCCGTGAAAACTTAAGTTTTTAAAAGTTTCAATCAACCTCCTAAACTTAGCAACATCTTTGAAAAGTCAAGCCAATCATATTCAAACATGTGACGTCGAGAGACTAGTGGTCTGCTTTTTCCAAGTTGAGGGGAGTATTTGATCATTTTACAAGTTAGGGTGTCATCTAACTTATATTACCAAGTTAAGGGTTTACACGGATGTATTTGACCGTCTTCTTTGCACAATGCCTGAAACACACATACCAACTAGGCAACCATACGAAAAAAACATGTACAAAAATTTCGTAAAATAATGGGAAAAAGTTCAACAACTCCTTGCATTCCTGCTGTTTCCCATATAAACTTGTATAGCCCAAGAATCCTATCCAACCGCTTCACCCCTCTCCACACCATGCATCTCCTCCTTATCCGAAGCCAAAGTCCTTCCCATGTACAAGCAAGTCCTAGTCCGACCATCAACACCATAAGTCCCACCACACAAATCGACTTCAATGTCTCTAACATGTCCATTGAGGTAATTATACAATAAACACCGTGAAGAGTGCCCCAATGTCTTAGATAGCTTCTTCTGGACTAGGCTTTCTTGGAATCTAGACTCCTTGTATCCACTTCCTTTATCAACCAACACATCCTTTATCTGAGCCAAACCTTCTTTCATCACTTCAAGCTCGCTACATGTTCTCTTCTCCCAAGCATTCAATCAAATCATTGAACATCTCAAGGAGATCTTCCCATAATGCAGAACTACACGAATTCCTGTCCTGTCAACCTTTTTTTTTAGTTTTATACCTTTATAGTCGCACGATGTATAATGGAAAGTTCTCACGAACCGTCAACTTGGAGTTTGATGAGGCAAACACATTATTACTCCATGCCCCCAAACAATTTAACTGAATTGATCATGTATATGTCATTGCGTAGCTAACGTCTCGTTTTCAATTAAACTAAACACGCTCATTAACTCTTTGATTTATGAATTAACGTGATGTTTATGCCAGTACGAGTAAAATATTGCATTATCAAAAACATTTGAGTAAAGTTGAACAATATTCAAGGAAGAAATGATAATAATATTGCTAACAATCTACGAGAATCCGATACAAGTAGAATATTACATCATCAAAAACACCACTTAAACATTTCCATTTAGCACGCCTAGAATCATAGTTCTTTTTCCAGATTTAGATTTAGGGATTCCTAAAGGCTTGTTCGCCGAAGCAGCAGGTTCACAGTAAGGTTGATGACAAATAGTTGAAGGAGTTGACAAACTCCTATGTAAACAAATCGACGAGTTGCTACAATCCATACTTGTAATATTCGAACCACTTTGGCTATGTCTTAGTTCTCTATGTTCAATCTTATCTTTCCCTGATTCTGTTCTCCCATCCCAAACCGACCCGGATGAGCCTTGCCGTCTAAAAACTTTCGATCTCTGCAATGTTGCCATCGAATTGAAAAAAAAAAGATTCTTAATGAAGGTAGTTGTATATTTACTTTGAGAAGTTTGGGGTTGAAAATAGGTCTTGTTATGCACCTATATATGTGGAGAGAGGAGGAGACAAAATAATATAACTGTGAAGAAAAATAATAAGTCATGAAATGGAATACTGAGAAGAAAACTTAGTTATCTTTTTGGTTGAATTTATTATTCTAATGGATTTTTATGGAAAATGGAATATGTCTATGAAGCTATTATCTGTTGCTCATTGGATTATTTGGGGAGAGTAGAATTTAGTGTACTTTCTTCATTTAATGTAGTTAAAATCTATGAAGGCTTCACATATGCAACCAACATGGTATACAAATATGGCATTTCTTTAGGCTATATAAGAATTAAAAAACTTTTTGACTCATGTAGTTAAGTTCCCTTTCAATGCCTAGCATGTTTAATTTCATTATTTAATATCTCGCCCATTCAATTTTAATACATTAAAAAAATTATAAAAACCAATAATTAGTACAATGAATTCAAAAGAAAAAAAACAAATATAAAGCTCTAATTTCTTTTGGTTTAATTATTCTTATATCTTCTATTTTTTTAATATATCACTAATAGGCAATTTCAATAGTTGATACATCAAAATATCAAAGTATGTCTTATTTCTTGAGCTAGGGCCAAAATTTGGCATCCCCTATGAATGCCACGCACAAAGTCAACCAATTTCCAACCATGACAACTAAAACACAAGCAATTAAGTTTTATGATTCTAAAGGTACTTTCAAATGTTAAAACTAGTTTGCTAGTACATTATAAATTCTACCTTCTTCACTCATCATTGTATAGCTGCGGAACTTGGGTATTTGTATACAAAATCTCAGAAATCTTTGCAACAGCAATCAAGTGCAGAGCATGATTCTTAGACTTCAACAAATGAGGGGGGAAATGCATAATGCTATGTTGAAAGAGTTTGACACATACACAACAAATATACAGATTGTCTCATCAGGAAGAAACAGCTTCAGAAACAGTCGTTGCATTTATCTTCTAACCACTTCACCACTCTTTTCCGAGGAAGATTTGTCACTTACACAGTACAGCTAATCGTAGCATTCTGCATTATTCCCAAAAGCAAATATGATATCAGGAACTGATCTCCTAATACTAATACAACATAATTATTCAGACAATAGCAAATAATATATACCCTTCACAAGTGCAGAAAGGAACTGCATTCTAATACAAGTTGTAATTAGAACATAGCAATTCATACTCTCAATTACGGTTATATATCTAAAATTCTACATATATTATTGGATTTGAGGTTTGGACACTATACTGGAACATACAAGGCTGAAACAACTAATATATGTAAAATGGTATTGATTAAGAGTAATGAAATTCAGATAAGAAAGCATCATATTACATTTCCTTCATTTATCTTGCTTCTTGGAACAATATGATCATTGAGAAAGAAGTACTGAGTAGCCAAAATAATTTTTTGCACAAATAAATTGAGAAGGAAAAAGATGTCCACATGCAAGTTTTAACACTAAAGGATTGCATATTAAGCAGCTTGATATTATCATCATAAAAAAGTTGATATACCATCCTAAGCAAATCTTTACTTACAGTAGCATCTTTGATCTTTTATAAACTCTTTCAAGAGTATCAATATGTACTTTCTCCCGTCTCTTCTGAGCTGGAACTTCTTTCTCACTTTTAGATTTCACATCTGTGATTGGCTCTCCAACTGCTTAAATACTGATACCATGAACAAAGAATGAGATTCCCCTGTAAGAAATTGTTCTATCCTTGGCACCTGCACACCATAGATGGCCTTGAAGTTCAAGATTTCCTTGCATTCCAGCTGTTTCCCATATAAACTTGTATAGCCCAAGAACCCTATCCAACTGCTTCACCCCACTCCACACCATCTCCTCCTTATCTGAAGTCAAAATCCTACCCATGTATAAGCAAGATCTAGTTCCGCCATCAACACCATAAATCCCACCACACAAATCGACTTCGATGTCTCTAATGTGTCCATTGAGGTAATACAATAAAAGCGTAAACAAACACCGAGAAGAGTGCCCCAATGTCTTCGAGAGCTTCTTCTGGACTAGGCTTTCTTGGAATCTAGACTCCTTGTATCCAATTCCTTTATCAACCAACACATCCTTTATCTGAGCCAACCCTTCTTTCATCACTTCAATCTTCACTACATGATAAAATAGCCCCTTCTCCTTCCCCAAGCATTCAATCAAATCATTGAACATCTCAAGAAGATCTTCCCATGTTGCAGAACTATGTGAATCATCGTTTTTCGGCACTCCAATCTTCATCCATGAAGTGCATTCGTAATCTGAATTGTCTGTATTAGCTAAGAACTTCAAACAGCTGCAAACTATCTGCTCCTCCATGCTTTTCCCTTTACCTGAATATTTATCATACAATAAGTCCATCTCTGTTTTCAAGCCATTAAGTATCTCTCTAAGCGTGCCTACCCATATTCGATGTTGTGTTACCTGTGGGCATATAGTGAAACGAACCACTTTCCTCTGCTGAGCAGTGACATTAAGGAAATTGCTTACTCTGGTTAGTGAACTCACAGTAATGGCTTCTCTTTCACTGGCTTTACCAAAACAACCAATTGGATTGCATTTTCCATTGCTTTCCTCCATATTTTGCTGAACCATGGGAGAACCAATGAAAACCCTTACAAGTGACTTCAAAGTTAACATCTTGTGAGCAATACGGTCATCAATTATAATTGAACCGTCATTTAAATTCACTAATTTTCCATCAATAGAATCCACATTCTGTAACTGTTGGGACAGTTTTGTAATATGGGGGAATGCTTTCTCATACCATTGCAAAGGCAATGTCTCTCCCTCAGATTCTCTAAAGCTGTGATACAAGCGGAAAGCAGCATTTTTCCTTACTAAAAAATACTCCGAACCATAAAACTTCCGCAAATTTCTATATTTCATTATACCAAACCCAAACATTCAGTAATACAAGCAAATCACCACATTTCATTGCGACATTTTATCAAACAGGTATTGGACATAGATTCTGTAGTAAAATTTCCAATCACTAAGTCAACTTGTGATTGATCAAACATATAAGAACTAAAAGTGTGCAATTGTTGTCACTAAATAAGCAGAGAAAATCGTTCAACTCCCAAATATGACAAATTCACTCAAATTCTAACCTTTTTCTTGAAGAGAACACAAAGAAATCGCAAAATTTTTGCTTCGACGGTGAGAAAAGGTGAGAACTGAGTAACAATAAGGTGGCCATGAAAAACTAAAGTGAAAAAACGTAAATTCCCCGCGAGGGGTCTCTCAAACCATCTCCAATGCATTACTCTATATTCTCTACTTTAAAATCTATTTTTACAGTTTTTACTCTATTTATACAGTCGTTACAGTGAATTCACTCCAACCCACCACTTTATTTCTCTACTCTAAAAAAAGATTACTTTCATCAAACAATATTTATTATTATTATTATTGTTGTGGTTGTTGTTGTATTATTATTATATTATTCTTATGATTATTTAACAAAAATATTCAACTTTTATATTTTGATAAATATAAGTTTAAAAATATAATATAATTAATATTTAATCAATAATTACATATAATTGAAAATCAATATTTTTAAATATATAATTGAATATTTACTGATGTAATGCATTTTATTTTTTAATATATTATCTAGTTTTGAAATTTGTTGTCTATGTTCAAATTTAGTTATATAACAGTAATAATTTTATATATAAATTAAAAAATTATTATTGAAAAATTTAAATATATTAATAATTATTTAAAACACATAGAAATCATCATTAATTTATAAATTATAAAATAATCCAAAATATTAATAAAATATTCAAATTGAATTATAGAGTACGACATTTGAAGTACCATTGGACTTGCACCCTACTGTATAAATAGTAAAAATTACCATTTTAGAGTACCATTGGACTTGCCCTAATACTCCTGTTCTTTACGGATTTTTAGTCATCAGTTCAAATGGCTTTTTTTTTTTTTTTTAATTTTGGAGTTTGATTTAATTTATTTAAATAAAACTTCATATACATTAGAACCTCTATAAATGAATACCTTTGGGACCGAATAAAAATATTCATTTGGTGAGATTATTTATTTATCGATTAATGAATATAATATTTATTTATCGATAAATGAATAATAATTCATTTAGATGATATTTTTAGACTTTTTTTTTGTAATTATATATATCATTTCGATGAGAAGAAGTTGATGTTCATGAAATAGAAGATGATCAGCTAGAGAGCAAGAGATCCAATATTTCACTAAACTCCTTTCTAAATTGAGCTATAGAAATGTGATGAATGTTGAGCATCTTCTGAACTATCCTGAATAGAATAATGTGATTATGGAATCTCCTACGGATGAATAAATGATGAAAGCTATACTAAATGATGAGGCAAATGATCCCGAACCCGATGATAATATCACTATACCACAAGTGTCCTTAAGAGAAGCATTTCAAGTTATTGCCACTATACAAAATTACTTGGTGCAACATGATCAAAATATTCCAGAAGTGGTGCATGTTTTACACGAAATCAATGATAAGATTCATTTTGGGGGAGGAAAGAAAAAAACAACTTTGGAGGCATTTTTCGCAAAAATATGACTTATTAATGTGTTTGAAAATTAGTAATTGAATGAAATGTATTCATGATATATTATATAAATAAAAATATATTATTTGAAATACAGTGATTATTCATTTATATTTACATAGGGTCTATAAAGACTTCGTTTGTATTTATTCGTTAATGCATTAAGCGAGGTTATTCGTTAAGCCCATTGAACCAAGTTGGGACCGAAGAAATTTATTCATTAGACGAGGTTATTCATTTATCGAACATTCATTTATCGAGGTTCTACTGTAGTTGCTTGTGCACCTTTTTCTAGGCTTGTTTGCCCCATAAAACACCACAGCCTTTTAATTAGGTCCATTTACTGCAGTTCTATTATATATTCTGGCCCCACGTATTTCAATTCATTGCAAAATTATGAATCGTTTGTATACTTGGATGATACGGTTTGGACACATATTTTTCTACAGAGTGCTTGTGATTCAGACCTAATCCAATTGTCTGCCAGTGGCCACAGATTGAGAAAAACCAAAATGCATGGTCAAATGTGCCAAAATTACAGTAATTTAAAATTTATCTCTTGCCTTAACTTGGATATGTTGCCCATGTGAAACATGGGAAGGTATTGGTCACTAAATTTATTTACCACTGAGAATATAATGTAGCAAGTCCATTCTTATTATCATTCCTCAAATCGCCGTTGAATATTAAAAAAGGTATACATATGCTATTCAGTTGGAGGGTTAGTCCCGAATAATATAAAAACAATTATTGTCTTTTTATCATCTTAAATTTTCCAATCAAATGGTTTTGTGACGTATTATTAAACTTTTCTACAATTAAAGATTGGGTAAATAATTATAACGTCCCTAAGGTTTGTACTAATACATTACCACCTCCCTATGTTTTGTCAATACAATTATCACCTTCCTGAGTTTTGCTTCCATCCAACTACTACCACTTTTTGTTAATATTCTTCACTTTTCCATCCAAATAACTAATATAATGACAAAATTACCCTTTTTCTCCATTTTTCCATTTAGTCTATTTTCATTATATGAACATATGATTACTTCACTTAAATAATTAGATTATGTATTTTTTAGATAAAAATGATGAACTAAATGGTACGTGAAAAATTATTTTTTGATTGTATTTTGTTAATTGACATGAAAATTTAATAAATGTGCTACCTTGCTTGGTGATTATAATATATAAAAAAGTTTTGTATTTAAATGTGAGCGATGAACAAAAAATTATATGGTTGTGTACCATTTTCTTGTACTAATCTAGTAGTTTTTAATATAAAATATTTGGTAATAATCTTGTTAAAAGATTAATAACACATTTTAATAAAATTTTCAAAAGTATCCAGGTACTTTTTGTTCTCAAGCTGAAACCATAACTGATCAAAACTGATGTTAAGTTTGTATTTGATATGCTTAATTAAGTGGGGCAAAACAACATAACCAGGAAACTTGAAGAATAACAGAGTTATAGAGTTAAAATTGATAATCTTTAAACTTGAAATGTTGTTGGCGTTTTGTGTTCGTGTAAGTAACGTTGTAACTTCATTTATCTCTATAATTTACTTTGAGACTGAGAAATTTTGTTGAGAATGAACTATTTAGGTGAATCCCAACTTATCTCTATCTTAGTGCAAGAAAATGGTACAATGCCTTTTGATTTTTTTGTTAAAAATGCATTTACATTTACATACAAAACCTCTTATTATAATATAATCACCGCGAAAGGTAGCACATGTACTAAACTTTCATGACAAGAAAATGCAATAAATAAAATTATTTTTTCATGCGGCATTTAGTAGGTCGTTTTCATCTGTAAAATATATTAAACGAAGTAATAATATGCTTATATAATGAAAATAGGCTATATGGATAATGAAGAAATA
>CAOJBI011028274.1:0-10863 GCA_948277035.1 Euphorbia corollata | reverse complement strand
GTCCAAATGGAGGCAAAAAATTTGGATATTTCTCCTTTGGGGTTGCAAGTATAAGTTATATATCAAAACTTTAATATAGTTTAGTATATACATGATTGTAATATATAGCTAGAGTATATACTGACTATAGTACTTTTTTTTTTATGTATTTTCGTTAGGCCGCCGTTTGTATATATATTAAGTTTGTATAAGGATCCATCTTATGAAATAAATATGTATTTTGGATGACCTATATTAGTTCTATGTTTAACCATCCATGCAAATTTCTTCAAGATTTCAGTTATCACTAAAAATGTGCTCTTAGTATTATCAATTAATTACAATTCAACCCAAATTACCACATCTTTCTCGTCAAGAAGTCTTGAAGAAAACTTTTGTGAAAAAAAAAACAACGATACAGCTGATAAAAATGTTTCACTATTTTATCTTATATGTAATGTAAGAAATATCCGGTTCTCCGGTGAACGGGTCACTCGGGTTAAGGATCCGAACCAATTTAGTTTGTTGGGTTAGATTGAGACATTTAATAAGTTTAAGGGCCTAATTGTAAATATTAAGGCATAATGCTTGTACTTATTTCCATAAGTAGTAAACGAGATATATATTTTACCATTTTTTCCTCTATAAATAAACGTTGGACAATTCAAATTTTTTTTTATGAATAGAAAGTTGATAAATTATTATTCTCTCTTTCACTTTTTCTCTCTCGGACTGTCGTCCGACACGAACAATCAAGTAAATGGATCATTATTGATCTTCTAAAGCTGTAGAGGTCATGGAAACTCAATTTTTATTCGATATACAGTGATTTATTCCTGACTAAGTGCACAATTAGATTTCTTGCGGCGTTCTTCAATCTCGGTAAGTAATTGAATCCATTTCTTTCGTTTTCCGTCATTGGTATATATCACGAGCCTTGTTTTTGGGAATGATTTGCTCTGTTTTTTTGTTTATATGATTTGTTCCTCTTCTTTACAACATTCTGTAAATGCTGGAATTTGTTTCCCGAATGAATATTCGTAGTTTTTTCGTTGTATTTACAGGATAAAATTATAAAAATCGAACGAATTTATTGTTTCTGGAGCGTTTTGGTTATAATTTAGTATTTTGACTGGAATGTTGACATGTTTATGTAATTTCAATGCCCAAATTTGTTATGATTCGTTTTTTAATTTTCTTATTATTTCATCGTTCTGCCGAAAAATATATCATTTGTTACCTTGTTTTGTCTAAACGTTGAATTTCTGTTAGTTTTTTTTGGTAAAACTGAAAATAGCATTAGATTTGGGATGAAAATACCTCCAGAATGATTTAAGTTTTCTGCATTTTGCATGGGAAGTAAATCCCATGCAAATATCAAAACAAAAGTTGTGATGGTTGGGTTTTACGGACAGCTTTTGAGGAACGGTTTATTATGAAACCGAGTCCATTGAAATTTTTGTCCTTATCTATGTTAACTTCCATTTGCCACGTTGCAAAATTGTTTTGTTTTGGTCAACAATTGACCATTTTGACCGGCAAAAAACCCACATGTGCTAATAATTGACTGCCACGTGGTGGTCAAAGTCAATGTTTAACCAGTCAATCATTACACGTTGTATATGGGTTCATGTGTATTTTTGCAATTTTAGCCTCTAAATACTTTCTTTTTGCTCCAAATTTTTCCCATGCCTCATTTTCATATTCTTTGGATTTAAGGATGCTTCTCGAGTTCCACAAATGATGCTTTCGATTTATTTTGTCTAGATAAATGGTTAAAAATTTAGGTCTTGAATTTTTTGAATATTTTCTATTGGTTAGAAAATGATTTAGAAACTACTTGGAAAAATTTTGAAATTTTTTCATTTGTTGATTAATTTTGATAATTAATATCTTGTATATTTGAGTTTTGTTATTTATATACATTTAACATCATTTTCAAAGTTAATTATTTATATAATGGTTGACTCTAATTATATTTGTGTAATATAAAGTTTATGGATATATTTTAAGTAATATATTATGACTTTTAATTACTTGGATGATAATTATTTTTTAGAGAAATTAAATTATAAGTTAGATTTTATTACTTTTATAATAAATGAGAATTATTATTAACTTTGTCATTTCATTATATTATTTTTTCGTTTTTACCATTTTTTAATATTGACTTTTCTTCCTCTTGTAAACTACATTCTCTTTCCTATTTAATTTTAATTTTATAACTTCAAACGTCCACATCTCACAAACCGTTAATATTTTTCGAATCGACGCTTTGAAATATTTTGCTCATCTTAATTTCATCTTTAAAAGGACATACACTTCAAATTTTTCGGAAAAAAATAATGTATCGCAATTTTATACATGGTATATTACCCGTTTTTTTCTACCTTTTCATGAAGGCGTTATACATGGTATAAGAGAGGTACAATGTGTTCATGTAGTCTTTTTTCTCTTGTATGTTACAAAAAGTACTGAGTTTCCCATAAAATCATGGTATGAAAAGCTCTTTTTTTTATACATTGTATTATAGTGGTATAATATATTTATATAGTGTATCCCCTTTTATTTTCACAATATAACTCATTTTCCAGTAAAAAAGGAATGACATGAAGGTCTTATACATTGTATAAGAGTTGTATCACATGTTCGACGAAATGCTCGACTTGAAACAAAATTCTTATACCTTGTATAAGAGTCGTATAAGGTCTCTATTTCAAGTCAAGCATTTCATCGAACATGTGGCAGGCGTACACAATTAAATGTAGAGAGCGTTTACAATTTATAACAACCAAAAAATTTAACCAAATTAATTGTGGCAAACATGTTTCATCTGCAAAACTGTGACATAAAGGCCCTATACAATATGCAAAAGTGATATCACATGTTTGATGAAAATATTACACCATATGTTGCATCTGCCAACACTGAAAAAGTATTGCCTATTGTCATGAAAGTGTTATCTTAAGAGAACTGGCTGCACTTTTGTCGAAAAAAAGAGTTGGATATATAGAGTGGCGTGGCCATAGGTTCTCATACCAACACTTTAAGTCATTTGTGGCCACATAACAAAAAGTGTTGGCATAGGACACTATAGCAACACTTTATTAACTTTTGACGACATTTTTTAGGTGTTGGCGAATGCATCCGGAAACAACACTACCAAAAGATGTGGCGACACTTTTATATGAAATGTCAACTCTTTTTATTAATACATTTTTTCATTTTTGGCAACATTTATCAAGTAAAATGCAACATATTTGGATATTACATTTTTTGTTTTCACAACACTTTTAACACATTAGATAACTCTTTTTAATTTAACATTTTATGTTAACAACTTATTTTATATATTAGGAAATACTTTTTGATTCTGCATTGCAATCTTTTTAAATACAAATATAATTCATTAGCAACATCCATAATCATTAGTGAATATTAAGATGTCTCATTTTAAGCGAAACTAATAAAATTCACCAAGTAGTGTATAATTACAATTATAATCATGAGATTTTCACATATAAAACGAATAAGTTTAGTGTCATTTTATACTTCATATAAAAGATTTCACAAGGTATGTAGTTGTTTTTTATGCAAGTGAAAAATCTAGGTGAAACTTGGAAGTAAAATGATCGGAAGTGGAATTCTATACCAAAGGAGTTAACAAGGTGCAAAAGATGCATGGAAATGGAAGGATTTGGCTTAGGATCGAAGATGTCAAAGATTGGGAAAGTTGAAAAAATAGATCATGAAGAAATGTTAAAGTCACGACCAAGTCACGATCGCGATTTCCCTTCATGACTTGAAAATTCACGCTCGCGGCCATCATTCGCACGCGAGACATGCCTTTCTTCACTTAAAGCATGTCACCATTCAACATTCACGAGCATGACACATTAGTCACGATCCCGAATCGTGTCGGGTTTAGACAACTCTTCTTAACTGTCAATTATCGGATAAGAACGATCAACCGCCGCCAACTGCCATCAACTATTAGGAAAAAGTACACCTTTTGGAGAAAATGTATGCATGAAAAGGTTCATTTTCATTGAAGATAGGAATGACAATTATCAGCCAATCACATGAAGATGCATCCCTTCACCAATGGACGTGTCTATTCGTCGTAGCCTTTTTACTCTATAAATATGCATTCCTACTACTAATACTGGTATGAATGATAGAGAATAGATGAAATAGTGAAAGAGAGAGAAAGATAGATAGAATAGTGAATCATATATATTTCACTAAGATCAGATATTAGAGAGCAAAATGTAATTGTGATTCGATTCGTGTATCATTCACTAGATTTCTCTTCATATTCGAGCAATTATTGTTCAGGTGTACTTGCAATGCACTTATCAATAAGAGTTTTAGTTCTTCAACATTCTTTTATTCAATTTTCACAAAGAATAGCATCCTAACGGAGGTTCTGTACCAGTCAACACCGAATTCAAAGTAGACGTGGGCATTGCAAGAATTAACGACTCTCACTAAAAGAGTGGATACGATTTGATCAACTTTAGCTTTCACTTGCATACCTTTAAAACTTTACTTTTTTCTGCTTATACTTTTTATTTCGAAGTTTATGGCATGTCTATGAGTTATATTGCGTATTTCGTGTTAAGTCATTTATACTAATTAAGTTGTATGCTTTCAAGTTGACTTTAAGAGTGTGGGGTCAATAAGAATGTGTATAATCACTGGATCTGCGATTATAACGTTGTTTAGTAAGCCAACATTTTAGGAGTGGTAACGTACTAAATGTGGCAATGTGAGAGGGACCCGTCCTTAGCATAATATAGATTTTGTATAGGTTCTTATAAGCATCACAATTCGTTTTCACTAGATTTAGAAAAGTCATTTAATGTGTTTTTATGTGGTGAATCTCAAGATATTAGAGTATTTAGAACTGAATTTGTTGAACTTATCTTTTGTTTAATGCATCTCTAACCATGCATTTTGGATGCTTTGCTCTTCTATAATCTATATGCTTGCTACTATCTCTATTCTATTCATGCATTAATATTTTTTTTATATCTATCTTCATCAACATTTTACCAAAATTATTTATTTATTTTTATCTCCCAATCGTGTTTTCAAATAACCTTTCAAAATAAAACTCCTTCCTTGTGGTATCGATATCTTTTAAAACAACATCACAACTGTATACTTGTAGTTGTCATCATTTTTCTATTTGATATTAGTACTGACAACACCCTGAACAATTTTTTGTCCCCTTTTATTAACTTGTTTTGATATCAGTAGAAAAGTGGTGAACAAGAGCTCTGTACCAACAAGAAGAAGTAGCAGGACTTAGATAAGGTCTTGATGGTGCAAAATGTATCAGCTGTGATTCAACGCAAGTTACCTCCAAAGATTGAGGACCAATGGATGTTCTCTATCAATAGCATCATAGGCTAGGTGTTAACATGGTTCACTCAGCCTGATTAGGATACGTACCTATTTAGAATTAAGGATTCGACACATGACAAATGGAGCTGAATTTTCGTATTTATTTATTCAAAAAGTAAAACTCCAAAAAAATTGTATTTCAGAAAAGTTTAGTTTCTCAATTCGGGCGAAAAAACTCGTTAAAAATCAAAACCCAATAAAAACGTGCCCCAACCTACATTAGGCTCCCCTAATTTGTGGGATTTGGTCTCCCCCAATTAATTAGCTCGCGGGCTAATTACCTACCTAGGGCTAGTCCCTAGCTCCCCGGATTTTAGGGGATTTGGGCCTAGCTAGGTAGTTAACCCGCGGGTGAATTACCTCTCTTGTATAAAAGGGAGGTCTTCCACTTCATTTCAACAAGTTTTGGTTCCTCGGTTTTTCCCATAGCAAAACCAGTTAGTTTTCTCCTCTAAACGCGTTAAAACTTTGTTCGTATAAGGTTTCTTCGATCCAAATCATTTGAGCTTTGATTTGAACAAAGTTTTCAATCATAAACTTCGATTCAAACTCATTAAAACTCGATAAAAACTTGTTTAACTCGAGATTATAGTCATAACTCGAGCTCAAACTCTCTAAAAATGTCACAAATGCTTCCAATCACTTTTATTTTCATTTTCATCAAACGTTTTCAACAAAACCAATGACAAATTTGATCACAAACCGGCTTTCACGTCATCCTGTATAAATGAAAAGGTAACTGAAGATAATTGGCTTGAAGCCCACTTTTCAAATATGTTACTTTTCTCATATTGCATCGCATGATTGAGTAAAGAGCCATTGAAGCTGCTCTATTATTTATTTTCAATAAAATGCTTTGATATGTGTGAACGAGCTTGCAGGTAAAGAACAGATATCTTGAATAAAGGGGAAACTCTGTCCGAGCACTGTGGGAAAATCTCAAATAGCGTGTTACTTTGCCAAAATTTCACTTAACTTTTATCACTTTAATAAGCCGTCGTAATGCCAAAATTATCATTTAAGTTATAATTCTTGATTTTTTAATGAAATTAGTAACTATTATATCCGAACATAGAATCTCTATTTTCAAGGTATAAAAAACCCATCACGGATCAGTATACCACAATTCCCGGTAGAGCTTAACCGGGTGGCGACTCTTTTCAAATAAAATAGAGTATTAACTTTATTTTATTCCTTTTTATCACTATTTTAAGAAAATTAAATTGAAAATAATTTTTCTTAACTTTTATTAAATTTCGGATTTTAATAAATAAAAAAGAAATATTTCTTCAATATTAAGTTTACATGAAAACTTCCGAAAAGGAAAATGTTTTAATAACCTACACAAAATGGGTGAATTCGTGCCCTGCACAGTTCAACCCCCTTTTCAAAAGTCTTTCCTTCCAAAGAGACTGCTCGCTCATAGTGGCAACTCCGTTGGGAATAAGTTTTATTTTTATGAAAACCGAGTTTAAATGAAAATCAACTTTTTGATATAATAATGAATTTTTATTCGAAAAATGAGAATTATGACATTGATGATAAAATTACTATTACACAAAATTCTAGGGTTGTATTTGCACATGCATAATCCCACCCGACAGCCAATGTAGATGTCCTTTCGTGGAGTATCACCCAAGTTTGTTTTAGGGCTTGGGGATACGGATCTGATCACACCCCTTGTGTAAGGTACAAAGGAATTTGGTTCACGTAGGATCAAAGTACCTGAGTATATTATATGTGGAAAAGTTACTTTGGTTCGTTTTAGAGCCATTGAACTTCGGTACACAAAGGCGCAGGGTACACTTTACACCCAGTCTCGAGACCAAAACCTACATATAGATGAACCGCTTTCCCATAGGTTTACCATAAACCTTGTAAAAACGCGAGTAGACTTCGCTAATCCATTGATGATATAAAAGTAATTAACCAAATGGAGAATAAGTATGTAGGCACGAACAAACTGTTTGCTCTTTATGCAGGTTTTATGCTTTTAAAATTTGTACATGACATCGCAATTGCGTGAAAACTAACCACATCTTTATGCAGCCATGAATTTATCATGTAACATTGCATTTTCCTTAGAAATAGGAACCCGAAAGCACATATCCAACCATAGTGTCACATGAGGTACCAAAGCCATATATTTGGCTCATATAAGCTAAATTCGACCAATGCGTCACCATGACTGTAAAAGTCACATTTTCGACTGTAAAAGTAAACTATTTGATGGAAAAGTCAAACATTTCCAAATTTAACCCAAGAGTCTCCGTGACTGTAAAAGTCACATTCTCGGTTGTAAAAGTCAACAATTTGACTTAAAAGTTAAACTTTTCAAAGTTTGACCCAAGAGATCGATCCCACAGAGAAGGATTTTGGTTTTGAAAAAGTTTCAATCGAAAACACGGCTGAAAGGAAAAATAAAATAAACTAAAATGAAATAAAATAATTTGAAAAGATAATGTTATTAATAATAGGAATGTGGATAGAAAAGACTCTCAACAATGAATGCAAAATCAAATCAAAGACAATACAATATATATATATATATATATATATATATATATATATATATATATATATATATTCCTAAGAATAAATATAGCAAAGAGATCATGCAAAGTGGTAAGAGATATTTCATGCACTAATTGTCTTCATCATATTTGATTCTAGACATCCTAATATCAAATAATTCAACGTAGATCAACCTATTAAATAACTTTTCTAACTCTAGTGTAAATGAATTGTGACACTTATAAGAACCCGGAAAACATCTATATACTATGCTCAGTATGGGTCACTCTCACATAACTACATTTAGCATGTTACCACTCCAAAAATGTTGGCTTACTAAACAGCGTTATAATCACAGATCCAGTGATTATACACAATTTTATTGACCCAAAAACTACTCTTAAAGTCAGCTTGAAAGCATATAACTTGATTAGTACAAATGACTCAACATGAAATATGCAGTATAACACATAGACATGCCATAAACTTCGAAATAGAAAGTATAAGTAGAAAACAAATAAAGTTGAAAGGTATGCAAGTGAAAGCTAAAGTTGATCAAATTGTATCCACTCTTTTAATGGGAGTTGTCAATTCCCACAATTTTTGTGTCTACTTTGAATTCGATCTTGACTCATACAGAACCTCCGTTAGGATGCTATTCTTTACGAATATCGAATCACGGAATGTTGAAGAATTGAAACTTTTAATTATAAGTGTTTTCCAAGTACACTTGAACAATAATCGCTCGAATATGAACAGAAAATAGTGATCGAAATAAGAATTGAACCACTTATACATTCTTTCTCTCTATACTTTAACTTGGTGAAAATACATACAATTTGCACTCTCTAATATGATAAGATTGTTAGGAAAATTCGGTTCTAATATGCCTAGCATACGCAGCGGAAATTTAAAATTTTCCTAAGCCTAGGTTCACCTTAATATGCATAATTGAAAAAAGCAAGCTAAAGTTTATTTTTTAATTAGAACAATAAAAGAATTTCTAACTTAATTCCAAATTAAGTAAATAAAATTCTTAAAACTTAGCTTAAACCTAAGCTTGGAAATTCTACATATTAGTTCTAAACTAACTATAGAATTCCTTACTTAAAGCCTAACTAAGCATGCAAAATTCTAACTAAATAATAAACAACAAATAAATAAATAAATAAAAGAAAAGGAGGAAAGACCTACTTGTTGAAGACCTCCAAGCTTTTATATGCTACGCGTATCCACAAGAGAAGCTCGAACAAAAACCCAAAGGGAAAAAAATTTCACCAGTCGAGTCGGTGCTAGCCAACTCGACAAAATAACCAAAATAAAACTAGAAGTTTTCCTCGAAAAAATTGGTAGAAAACACTTGCTTGAAGCACACTTGAAAGGGGGAGAGGGGGAAGCCTTTTATAGGCTAAGGGGAGTTAAAAAAACTCCCCTTGAAATCGATGCCACGCACGCGCCCTTGGCAGCGTGCGCACCAGCCCTTGGCTGTTGCGAGAATTCTCGCAGACGGGTTGCGAGCCCTCTCACAGCCCGCCTACGAGTTCTCGCATTGGCTAGCAGTCCAATGTGAGATTTCTCGCAGCTAGCTTGCAAGATTTTCTCGGTTTCGCCTTTCGAGTAATTTTACCGACCCCGGGTCCAACCCGTGCGTAAAGTTTCCCTTTCAGTCCTTAAACATTTTGGCCTATACCCAGTATAGACGTTTCTTTACATTATTCAAGATTTCTCAAAGTGTGTGACCCGTAGGACCCCGGACACCGAGCCGCTAAAGATTTTATCCAATTAATTTTTCTCACTATTGAAATATTAATTGGTACGGACTTTATTTATCCAATAAACAACAGTCCTTATCTATAGACGATCATCGGAGGCCTCTAGCAAGGATTCATGATCCCTCAATGTCCGCGATGTTGTATCCTTCTACAAACAAGTCCAGATGCTATAGTAGACTACTGTGTGATACACTCATTCCATCAAGCAATACCCACTGGTTTTAGGGCATGGATAAGTGTCAACCCTTTGGACCGGTTATACTGAATCCAACCAGTACATTTCCTTGTTCCCAAAGTACATTGCTCAATTGTGAAGTATTAACTAGAATCCAATTCTATTAATACTCACTCTGATAAGAGATTTACAAGCAAGTGTTACTTCTACAAGTGGCCAAGTATTTCTCCCTATATTATCCGGGAGCGATGGATCCTATCTTGATAACTCAGCCTACCAACGAATAGTCATCACCATATCCGTAATTACTCTTATCACATCCACTAGAGTGAACTTCTTAAAAGTAATCAGAAGTATGATTACGACTACACAAGATGTCTAGCCTCTCAAGTCAAAGGATATTCACACAACTACTGTAATGAGATTTATCATTGACACATGATATTATTCCATATGATATCTCATAGTGGGTCTCTAATATACTACCATAGTATATCCATGTGTTCACTTAAAGATCCCATATTAAGCCTGTTGAGAACATCTACTAAGAAGTGCAACCTCATGCTGATCTTTCCGTTTCATCAATGTCCATTCTTGATGAAGCTATGATTGGGGACATTTAGACATAATTATAATTACAGATAGTGATAATCTCAACAATCATAGTCCTATTATGATTTATTACATATGCTATAATATATGTCATGGACCTTTGTTATACTTTAAAATAAAATTGTCACATATTCGAATAACAAAGTAAAATGTCTTTTATTAATTTGAAATGGAGTTTACAAAGTACTACATGTTACATAATAATGAACTACCCTAATTGCTCTTAGGGCATACATTATTACTAACAATTTTCTTCCTTCGGGGTCTTCTTCCGCCGGATCTATCTCAGGATTGATAATAGAATCTTGAGGAACCAATTCTTAATCGCCGTTGATCTGCTGATACATTTCATTAAACTTGGTCCTCATTTTTTCAAGGTCTTGAAAGGCTTCATTGAAA
>CAOJBI011028085.1:0-23622 GCA_948277035.1 Euphorbia corollata | reverse complement strand
TGATGCACCCACATAGCCCTTAATAAACATGCTACCTTTTCCACCACTTCAATGTTATGAGAATTAACCCAACTCCGCCAAGCATTCAAATCTGCAATTACCAATGACCATCCATTTGGAAAAAATTTAGACCACACTATTTGAGTAAAACAACAGCTCATAAGCACATGAAATTGTATTCCCATCACCGCATAAAAAGTACAAGGGATCAATGTCAACGTGACGAGAACGGAACTGGAGAGTCAATGACAACGAATCGGTGCTTATTTTCCATAAAAAGATGCTACTGATCCTAATGGGATATGAAGGTCCCAAATGTTGCTCCAAGTCATTACTTTGATATTTTGTTTATGCCGTTAAATGTTAATCAAAATTTTCATACATAGTAGTTTTGCCTTCACCGGCTTTTTTCTTTTCATTTTTGTATAGATCCCATTCATTGGATTGCGAGGTTCAAGGAACCAAAATATATTTAAAAAAGGGATAAATCTATTAATGAATTATATTTGTACCCATGAAAAATTATCAACTTATATTAGTTTTTGATTTTCTAATATATTTCAGGAAAATAATACATGAATGTCCGTGTATTTTTATAAATGTTTCTCCAACTCTATTTCCTTTAAAATTTGTTTGTCTAATGAAAAAGAATCGGTATTATTATTTAAGGCAAATTTCAAAAAAGTTACCTGTGATTTCAGCTATTTATAAAAAGGGGATCGAGTTATATTTTTTTGCAAAAAGGGGACCGAGAAATTCAACAGTTAACAAATAAAGGAAATTGCCATGTTACCGTCAACTTTTGATGACATCATCAGGGGCAGAATTGGAAAATCAAAATTTGTATAAAACATGAAAAACGTTACTGTTCATCTTCTCTGCCTCGTTCATTCACGTTTGCATTTCACGTTTGTATTTCACGTTTGCATTATGCCCCGACACCTGAAGAACCGAATCAATTCCTTTGAGTTGCAGATCAGATCTGGCTCAAATTTTCACAACAAGAAACCAATCGCGACTCCTAACAACAAGAAAGTTTTGGGCAACAAGAGGCCATTCCCTGCGTCGAATTTTGGATTTGGTGGTAAAGATGTGAAGCGATCGAATCACCCGGAGCTAGGTCAATTGATGAAGAAATGTGGCCAGATTTTATCGAAATTGATGAAACACAAGTATGGGCATATCTTTAATACGCCAGTGGATGTTGAGGGATTTCAGTTACATGATTATTATGATGTAATTAAAAATCCTATGGATTTGGGTACTGTGAAGTCCAAATTGAGCAAAAATTTGTACCAGTCGCCTCTGGATTTCGCCGGCGACGTTCGATTGACATTTGAAAATGCTATGACGTACAACCCTAAAGGGCACGAAATCTATTCTCTAGCTGAACAGCAACTTTCCAGATTTGAGGAGTTGTTCAGACCCATTCGTGACAAATTGGGTGAAGATGATCTAGACCAGGCTCTAGAGCAAGAGCAAGAACACGTTCAAGAAGTTCAAGATAGCTCTTGGGATCACAACCCCATCCGTGGAGATTATGATCGGATTAAGAAGGATCAGGAAAATGTGGTTCCAGTTGCACCTCAATATGAGCAGATCGTGAAACCAATTCCTCCAAGTGTGTCTAATCCTCAATCCACAACTCAGTTACCAGTGCGGACACCATCTCCCATGCGAGCTCCCCCGGTAAAGCCATTGAAGCTACCAAAGCCCAAGGCCAAAGATCCCAATAAGAGGGATATGTCTCTTGAGGAGAAGCACAAATTAGGGATTGGGTTGCAGAGTTTGCCTCAAGAGAAGATGGAACAAGTTGTGCAGATTATAAGGAAGAGAAATGGGCACTTGACACAGGATGGAGATGAGATTGAGCTAGACATTGAAGCAGTTGATACCGAGACGTTATGGGAGCTTGATCGGTTCGTGACTAACTTTAAGAAAATGGTTAGCAAGATAAAACGACAGGCCTTAATGGGTCTCAACAATCCAGGAGCAGCTGTTAGTGATGGCAACAAGGTATTGTCTCACAATTGTGGCTTTAATCCTTTACAATATAGCATTTTCTTTTGGTTTAATTGATGTCTTAATCAAACTTTTAGTATGTTCTAAGTTGCTGATTTCCTTGTCAACGTAGGATGTGCCTGGTAATGAGGTGATGGATGTTGTTACTGATGCGAAAAAGCCCAAGAAGGGGGATGCAGGGGATGAGGATGTGGACATTGGTGATGAGATGCCAATGAGCAGTTTTCCCCCTGTTGAGATTGAGAAGGATAATGGCCATGCTAGTAGCAGTTCTAGCAGCTCAAGTAGTTCAAGTGATGAATCCTCATCAAGCGGTAAGATTTATCCAGAATGATCTGATGTATGGGATGAGTGGACTCTTTGCTAATTTGAGTTAACCCTATTGCAGATTCTGATTCAGGGAGTTCTTCAGGAAGTGACTCTGAAGATGCACATTCTTAGTTTGTGTAGATTGAAGAATGAGGAATTGATATAGACCATCACAGAGAGTGGACTGTTGAGCGTTCAAGCTCCGTTTTGGAAATGGAGGAGGCATTAATTAAATTCAGTTGATTTGGGAAAAAGCTGAATTCTTGATTTCCTCGTAAAGCAATAGCCTGTTTTGTACAGGGAGAGAAGAGGGTGTTGTCGATTGTGTTGGTGGTTGTTTGTGGTTTTGCTCTTTGAGAAGGGGAATCAATGGAGTTCCATAGCTGGGTTTGAATTGGGCTATGGAGTTTGCAACTTTTTGAAAATATTTTCATGTGTAAAAATTGGGATGGAAATTGTAGGTTAGACAATTAGGAAATGTAGTTAACAAGTTGAGGAAATGAGTAGGAAGACAATCAATCTAGAGAGGAGAGAGTAAATTTTAGATGGATGCATTAATTACTTTGTACACATTACAACGCTTAATACAAGCCACCCTTTTAACCTCTCTGTGCTTTTCACTCTGGGTTATGTTGGCTGATTCCGAGGTACACAGTTTTGTTTTCTTGGATAAAGAAGTTTGAGCAAATACCGAACTCTGCTTTAACTGTTCAGTGGGTCACATTTTGTATTGGGAGTCTGCAGCAGTTGGATGAAGCAGAGAAGAAAGAGTGTAAAGTTGAATTTTGTGAAGTATGATGCGTGAAACTAGGTGGGAAAAGTGCATTGCACAGCCAATATTTGTGCTGCTGATGTGCCCTTTTTATCATGTGGAAAGGGGAAAAAGATATGTAAATATATCTGTTTGAACATGGTCTACACTTTATGAATTGTTAGTCCAAATTTGCAGGCCAAGCCAGCACTTCAAATGGGGAGTTCTTATTTGTATTCATTGTAATTCATAGTCAAAAATTAAAGGGACAAAAAAAAAGCCTAATCCAAGTTGCAGATTGTCATTGTCAATCAATCCATAGATGTTCTTCATGGACGTGTGAAAAGTGGCCAAAACCAAGATGAATTGAAGTCAAATACATGGAGAATAATATTGTAAATCAAATGGTTCGAATAGACAATACTCTCAAGGATCAATTATTAAAAAAACTACCCAATGTGATTCATTATTGTAAAATGGGTTTGCTAGTGGGGCCAAAATGAGATTCCAAATGTGCAAAAAATGAAAACATTGTGAAGTTTAATAGTGCGTTTGTTAAGCAATCAAAATCAGATTAGTAGATATGAATATTAAAAAAAATATTCCCTAGGCAATTAAGGTTGTGAGAAAAAGGGGTACTTTGCAGTTTGCACCTATTTAATCAATTGGAACTTTCCAGGACATTTTCTGGTTTTATATGAGGGATGATATTGAGTTGCTTTTATCTAATCATAAAATCCAACCCCCGCCCAAGATATTTTCTTTGCCTTGAAAATGACCCTTCTCAAATAGATTTTTCTGAGAAGGTAACATAAAAGAGCAATAGCAACCTTGGCAATGTATTATAACTTATTGGTCCATTTATTTTCTATGGTATATTAAATACATGTTACTCGCTATCTATCAGTATTGCCTTTTTGTCCATTAACAACAAAGTACTCATATTATCATCAATTGGGATTCTACACCAAATGACCCAAAAAGGTAACAATTTGTTAAACAGTGAATTACCAGATAGTTAATGGTTACAAGACTGGTTCCCCAAGAATGAATTTATGAACTCGAGTGTAAGCAAGTGCAGAACAAACCTTGACCATCTATATTAATAAGGTGCTCAATTTTGTGCATTATTTTCCGTCAGTACAGAAATGAAGTCAAGCTCCAACTTAAAAACACATGAAAACAAGCTCTACATGAACCGAAAGTATTAGGCACCGGTGCAGGTTATGCCTTTTTGGGTACCACCTTTTATCTTCTTAACTAAAAAGTGAAAGAAAAATACTCTAATACGTGGCAACACCTATTCAATAAAGCAAGCAAACTACCAATGGGACATTAATAATGAATCAACTCAAACCCATGATTTGCCTTAACAAATATTCCTAACAGTCAACCCTATTTCTTCCAAGATTCAGTATACGGCGCCACTGATTCAAATCAAACACAAAATACAAAATACAAAAAAAAAAAAAAAAAAATCACACCCACAGCTGTATAAATCTGTCAAAATCTCCATTTCAGAGTTTTATTGCACGTGCTAAGCATTAATGTTGACAAGAATATTCTGTTAAAAACAAGACAAGACAGCTAAAAATGTTACTAAATCCTTAGTTCAATCCTACTCTTCAACTATCATATAACTCATCCTGTAACAAAACTTGACTCATATTTCTAGATGTGAAGATGATTCTGCAACTAAAGTGTCAGATACCATAAATATGTGATAAGTAAAACAGAAGGCCACTTACGTTATCTCAGATGTGGAGCATTACTTCTCCGAGCTGTCCATAGTTTTTTTCCACTTGGAAAACACCTCACCAAGTTGAGATTCACAGGCAGCTTGGGTCTCAGAGGTTAAATCTATAAGGAAAGACTTGGCAAGATCATGGCTTGATAAGATCTGGAATATCTTACTGCAAAACTTGCGTACTTCTGCCCGCCTTGACTTGTTTTCTGGCATGTGAGTCACTAATTCTTTTATCAAATGACTGAGCTTTGGTAGATGACTTTTTAAGACTTTCTTTGACGCTTTTTGGTTGCTTTCATCAGAACTAGAAGAAACCATCAACTTCAATATTTCCATCAGTAGATCAAGTGCTTCAACTTGGCGGAATTCTGATTTTGCAGAGCTGCATTTCTCCATAAGAAAACCAAAAAAATGCTGTCCAATCCATGGCCTTCTTCGGAATATTTCCTTCAAAAAGTCTGATTTGATTTGAGACTTTTTACTGTCAAAGTATCCCTCAAAAACCCTTTCGAAAATACCAAAACACCTCTGCAGTTCCGCCTGAGGCAAATTACGAGCATCTATTAGTTTCAAAATCCAATAGGTTGAATTCTGAGCAAGGGATACAATCATTTTATGACGCTTCCAAGAAGCTGACTGCTTCTTCTTCAAGGGAAGAACAGATTTCTTTCTCTTGAATGGTTTTGATGCCAATGCCAGGTTCTTTTCCAGCAAATCCTCAAGAATAGTTAGTTGGACACTATCATCTTTTGGAAATTCCTTTGCTTTGAAAATTTTCTTTTGAATGATTCCCCAAATACGCTGTGCAAGTTGCTCACTAACTTCTGTAGTATGTGGATTAACTAGCACACGAGCCAAGTTTGAGTACACCGTCACCACTTCAGACTTAACTGTAAAATAAGCACGAATTGGTAAGGAAATGCACAAGGGAACAGAAAAATATTTCAATAAAAACAACAACTTGCCTGGATTTTCATGAAGGTAAATCTCTAACAAGGAAAGGACACGAAGTTTGAAGAGAACAAGCTGTGACTGTGCAGTTTCGGTTCCTGCCTGATTCTTTTTCTCTCTAAAAATTTGAGCAAGTAAAGTGTCCATTCGAAACATAGCATCGTCATCCATATCAGACCCATCAGAATCTTCAGGTAATTCAATGTTAGATTCCTCAGCTTCAACTACAGCCTCTGAGTCATCTGTCTGCTCTTCCACCTCGTCGGTTTCACCTGTCTCAGTCTCATTGATTTCTTCTTCTTCTTCATCTTCAATTTCAAGAAAATCTCCATCATCTTCACTATCTGCTTCCTGGCGTCTACCTGGTTTCAAATCTTTCTTGATAACACGCAACATCTGAAGCAGACTGTCATTTGTCACATCGCTACAGAAATATCTGAAAACCTGAAAACATGAAGTTAAATAACAAGGTTAATGATGATTCCCACAGACTACATCCATCAATATCCTCCAACTACTAAAGATACCAACAATTCTGCAGATGAAACAATTACACACCTGTTCAATAGCAGCTCGCATAGGAGCTGATGACTGAGGCAGCAACGAAAGCATTGTATCGACAAGAACATCCATTAATGCAGGATCCTCATCACTATCAGATTCATCTTCTCCAGAAGATTCAAGAAGATCAGAAGCTGCAAAAGCTTTCTTGCAACAGATAATAATTTCAGATACATTTTCTGATAGTTCACCGGGTCGAAGGAGTACTTGGAGCAGTAACTGTATCAGCAAGTACCTCATTGCATGAGACCGATTTGCATTTACACTAAGCTCACTATTCCTTTCCTGAACAAAATAAAAACTTGTTAACTGTTGTGACTTCCTTCCTGCAGATTTAACAAGATGAAAATTTGAACCTTGAAAAAATAGGAGCCTGTAATGATGGCATGAAAGCACTCACATAGAGAGAAACTAGCAAGCAAAAAAAATGCAAACAAGCCATGGGTTTCAGAACTTTTCAGAAAAAGTTACGACGGAAGCAGTCAACCACAGTGACTTCAAGACATGTTATGATACAAATTATGAGTTAAATAAAAAGTCCCCTTATAATGATGTCTCAAATCTTAACCATACCAATCTATAATGATTGACCATCTTCAAGATTTGCAATTAAAAAAATGCAGATATATTAAGCATATTGAGATTTATCTTCTTAAATCTGCATGGGAAAACCACATTTAACATTCACTTCTTACTAGCAAAAACAACCAACGTATTACCTCTTTGGAAAGCCTAGTTTCCATTTCTTGCACTTTCTCAAATGTTTTCTCATCCTCGTTACTCAGAAGTCGAAATAAAGAAACTGAAGGAATGTTACGCAGTGTGCTCAGGAACCGCATGAAGTAAGATCCCAGATCACTAGGTTCAATGCCATCTACCAAAGAACGCACTCCCTCGTTCTTTTGTGCACTTGCTAGTAAAAGTTGGATCTGCTCAATACACATTTTGCAAACAGCACTGGAGGTGGGTGCTTTGGGCCATCTAAATTTCTCCTGTAGTTCAAAAGATGTAACTTCAGAACCAAGAGATGCAGTGAACAGACCTTGCACAGCTAGAAACTTCAAAATTTCTTTTTGCACCCGGAACTTTGCTTCAGGTTCCAGCTTCAAATATTTCAAAATAGTTGGGAGGGATTCAACAATCCAAATTTTCAAAAAATCAGAATTTCCCAACACACTAGCTGAATCTTTATCCTCCACTGATCCTATCTCAGAGTTGTCATCAGTTGTCTGGCTCTGATCTGAAGGAGACTCTGATGTACGCCCTTCATCAACAAAAATGTTTATTAAATTTTGAATAAAAAGCATACAACCAGCTTCTGTTTTGAACTCTGCCATTAAACCCTTAACCGTCTTTGTTCTTGTGACATTATCAAATTTTCCATTGCTATGTTTTTGTAGAGAGACTATAACAGCGACCCTTCTGACATCATCAATTCCAACCCAATCTAACAGTTGTTTAAGAAAGTTCTGTGCAACTTTATGCAGCCAAGAGTCTTTCGTCGAAAGTACATCAATCAGGCACTGAACAAGTTTGTAAGAAAGAACAATCGGAACATAGGATGCAGGCAACCTTGGCAGGAGCAGGAGCAGAATATCCAAAGCTAGATGTTTGCGATCATGAGATGAAAGAAGAAGTGATTTCTCAATGATAATCTCACAAAAATTTTGAACACTCTTTGCTGTTTCTTCAATAGAAGAGCTAGACTTGCGATTCTTTTTGTGCTTCTTAAGAGAGTTTGAAGCTGACACCATACTTTCAGCTTGCAAAATGGTATCAGGTAAAAGAATTTCTACAAGAACAGGCCACACACTATGAACTCGAGGTTGACAAAATGATGATTCCTGCAACGTTTAATAATTGTTCAGATGAAATTTTGTGCTTTTCTCCACAATATACCCAGGCATGAATATTCATGTTCAATATTTACCTTCAAGCAGTTAGCAATTGAGGAAAGATGATCAGAAGCAAAAAGTCTACTAGGAGAATAAGGGGCTGGCAAAATATTTCCAAACAAAATGGTTTGAGCATCATTTTCTGAGTTTTCTCCGTTCAACACTTTATTTCGTAATTTCAAGGCCAAAAGCAGAGCATCAGGATTGCTTGCATCCATGGCTTTGTTAAACCAGTCTTCAAGAGAAGGAATGTCATGTAAGAGGTTAATCACAGTATCACTTGGCAACTGCAATCACAAGTCAGCAAAGAAGAATGATAACATAATGAATCAATCAAAGGATAGAAAAAACTAAGAAGACAAAGAGGCAAAAAGTGCAACTATAATTCTAAAAAGTCACATCTATACCACATCAACCATATTCTGAAGTTAAGAGAACTTTAACTTGGGAGCTATATAGCACGGAAATGGGAAAGGAAGCGGAAATGATAACGTACTGAAAAGGTCACCGGGAAACACTAAATATAACGTGCGTTCAAATTTCCGAGACAGAAAAGGAAACGGAAAACTTTAGAGTCTAAGAGTTTATCAGTTACATTGTTTTGGAGCTATCCCAAAAACATTCAGAAGGTGATATCCTCATCTAGGACAAGGACGTATTAAGATGCTATACCATCATATATTGCAAAAAGCCAAAAACAATACATTGATGAGATAGAAAGCAAAGGTCCCAATAATAGAACTTTTACAGCAACAATGTCCTCCTAAAGGATAATAAAGACATCCAATATATATTTTAGTTTAGTTTCCATTCATTCCAAGTTATGTTAAACAAGCAACATTCAATAGTTTCAAATAATCTTCAAAGACTTACCGCAGTTACTTGTCCAGATAACCACAACAAAGTGTCCATCGAACATGCTTTACATCTAATAACTTAATACAACTGCTAAATGACTTCTCTACAGAATTATGGACAATGAATTGCTTGAAGTAGTAACTGAAAAATAACTAACAAACTTTAAGAGAAACAAAGGAGCTAATTCTTTTCTAGAAAGATTTTGATAATTACCAAACTTAAGCTAATGTGGGTTCTAGAAGACATATGCTTCTGAAAATTACCAATTATATGCTAATTCAGAGAACATAAACATAACAAATCCAACATTATCCATATCTATCAAACATACTTCATACTCCGCTGCCTCTGTTTATGTATGTATGTATGTGTTTATCTTATCATAGTAAAATACCTTTTCAATTGCATCCAAAATAACTGCAACAGATGGCTCTTGCAAATACTGTTTCTTTGTAGCAAGAGACATAAGAGCAACGGTGAGATCCTTGAGGAGTGGAGTATCTGGATCAGATTTCACCTCCTCAGTCATTCTTCCTGATCGAACAATAGCACCATAAGAAAATAAGCGGCCTAGAAGGCAATCTTTTATTTCCTGAAATGTCAACACAAAGCAACTAAAGCATTTTTATCTATCACATAACAAACAGTTAAATGCGAACAAACTTTTGCTTACCTGACCCTTCATTGATGAAGAAACTTCTAACAACTCAACTATTAGTTTCAGCAATGAGTCTGTTTTGATGCTAGAGATAGTACCAATTAACATGGTCAAACCCAATGCAAACCCTTGCCTGGCGCACTGGAAAAGAAAAACACAGCAAGAACACAAGGTTCACAAACTTTAGCCAATGGAAATAATTTGACAATGACATACGACATTTGTAAGTATATTTTGTAATCACAGAAAATATTCCAGAGAGATTTCAAACTCTCACAGAGCTGGAAAGACTACCATGTCTTAGCCACAAAAAACTTTCGATTACTAAACATATTGCAAAATTTCAATTATCCAACATGTGTAAAAAAAAAAAATCTTTAATCGCATGCTTAAAATTATTTTCAAGTTGTGAAGATTTCCCTGACTGATTAGACATGCTTGAGACACAAAAACGCAAGTGAAGGCCAAAATTATGCAATAACTTGTAACTATTCTATCCATGGGACACAACTAAGATATACACGTTGGCTTCATCAATCATCACAGAATTGATTATAGGAATGAAGGTAAAATGTATTGTGAAAATAGTGAACCCTGTTACTGGTGTCACACAACAGCTTTATATAAATTGTAGATCTGTAGTACTACATGGAAAATAACACAGATATCAGATTGTAGATACCTCCCTTGATGATGAAGCTCCCCGAATTAGCCTGCGAACAGCATATCTCAAAGAAGGTGCACAATTGTTCAAGCCATCATCTTTCTCTGCTTCAAGTTTCAACCCTCCGTCAATCAATTCTTTATTATCCACAATTTCATATGCCTCTTGAACTACCTTCAATTCTGTCACCAATTTCTCAACAGCAGCCTCCCTGACCAAAACATCAGCTGATGCCAAATCCTTAAAAACATCAATATGAAACTCAGGTAAACCACCACTGGATTTAATTGCCTTAGGCACAGTGTTTTCATTAACTTCCGAATCTACTTCCATCTTCTTAGGCTTTGAATCTTCATTTCTTGAAGTAAGGCGGCGCCTTTCTTTGTCCAATGCTTTCCTTTCCTTCTTCTTTTGCATGGGTAATACTGAACTAGGAACAGCAGAGGTTATTTCCTTATCCCTTCCCTTTTTCAGTTTCTTTTTAGCAGGATTAGTGATTACATTTTCTGTATTAATATCGACAACATTTTCAACTTCCTCTGCAGAACTGGAATTTCTTTTCTTGATTCCCATTTTAACACCCAATCTTTTCTTTTCCAATTGAAATAAGTTCCTATAATAAAAAAACGAAAAGCACAAGTTTCACCATGAATGAATATACTTCATCATCAAAACAAACGATTACCACTACCAGCAGAATGCATTAATTCAGTCAAAAAAAGAAGAAGAAAGGGAATCAATGTAATGACATGAAGGAACAGAACACATAAACAAAGGATAGAAAAAAAAGAATTCTAAACAGCTACAGTGGAAAATTACGCGCCTCAAAGAATTAGGATGTGTTGATTACTAGAGTCTTGAAGTGTCGGCAAAGGGGAAAAACCCTAGCTATGTAATGCGGCTGAACTTGAGGATATGTGGATCAAACTGTAGAGTAAGAGACAACTAAAAATAAGACGGAAGTCAGGCGGTTGATGACGATTACAAGACGATGATTATGATTGAAAGGAGACTGATAGGCTTGAATTTGAATAAATGACAGTAGCGAGGGAAAGAAGAGAGGCGGAATGTAAATGGAAAAACCCTACTCAGTCTGTCTGATTGAGAGGGTTTATGGTAAGGATTGAGAATTAATATATGGATGGGAGGATTACGACTTGTTCGGCTCAATGAAAGCTTGCCTAGCTCGGCTCCATTTGCAAATGACTCCATCCTCACTTAGGCCTTGTTTGGTACATGATCGTTCATGGTTCATTAAAGTATGGTATGATACGGTATAATATGATATTTTAAAAATTGTTGTTTGGTTTTATAGCATGGTATGGTATGGTTTCTTTAAAATTATATTGGAACCATGAGAAATCACCAATTTCACAGTTTCAAAAAATTGGGTTTTCATGATGTTATAAACCATGAGGAACCATACCATACCATGAAACCAAACATGGTACTTGTAGAAGGCTAAATGCACTGTTTGCTCCCTCACCTATGATCAAAAAGCCTACTGCCCCCTGACCTTTGCAAATGTCTCCGTAGCTCCCTCATATTTGAAAAAAGAATCTCACAATTTCCTCATCTTTTAAAAAAGAACCTCATAACTCCCTCAACTTTAAAAAAGTGAACCACTTAACTCCTTTTGACAATTTCATCTGTTTGGTAGAATATAAAATTTGGCTAATAAACCTTGAAAAAATTTACAGAAATCCAAAGAAAGAAGAAGAAGTTGAATGATATACTTTGTCAAAAGGAGTTGAGTGATTCACTTTTTTAAAGTTAATGAAGTTATGGGATTCTTTTTTAAAATATGAGGGAGCTACGGGGACCTTTGCAAAGGTCAGGGGACAGTAGGCTTTTTGACCATAGGTGAGGGAGCAAACAATGCATTTAGCCTAAGTAGAAACCATATCATACCATACCATACCATGAAAAACCATTGAGAAACCACTAATTTTATGGTTTCAAAAAATTGGATTTTCATGGTCTTATAAACCATGAGGAACCATACCATATCATGAAAGACCATGAAACCAAACATGATACTTTAAGTGGAAACCATATCATATCATGAAAAACCATGAAACCAAACAAGGGCTTAACATATTATCCGAGGCCATAGTTAGACGAGTCAAAATAATATTCGTGGCTGTCTCAACCTTGATATACTTGCATACAAATAAAATTATAATACTGACTTTAAGTCTTCTAATAATATTCTAATAATTACTCACACTACGAGTCGAGCCGGGTCAAGTTTTATATCATTTATGTACAATTTTCTAATATTATCGAACCAGATCTGAATTCGAGCTCAAAATTTTGTTCATGTTTTTTATTTAGTAATTCATTTATTCACGAGTTATTCACAAACAACTTATTATTTATTCGTTATCGGTTCATGAATATATTTATGAACTCGCAAACAAAAACAATATTATTATATATAGTGCAGTGAGTACTTAAGATTTGTTGAATCATATTAACAATACATCAATCAAATGATAGCAAATTAATAGACAAAAAATATCCTTAATCATAACATTAAATAAATACGGAGTTCAAAATTAAACAAAAAAAATTAAAAATTATGATTGTTCATAGATAAAATGAACTTATTGACCTGAATATGCTGCCACTTTACTATAAAAAATACTTTAATGTTATTATTTCATTATAATAAGTTTTGAAAATTTTATTTTATTAATGTTTTATAATTTTATTATATAAAAGAACTTCTATTGAATCCATTAATGAATTGTCAGCGAGTTTTCGTGCTGAGCTTCCTATTATTCATTCGGCTCGTTTATGAATCAAAATTAAGCTCGTGTTCACGAATTGATTGTTTATCTGTCAAGTTGAGTCGACCTATCAAACCGAACACCTAATCATTTATAAACCGCTTGGTTTATATACTGCCTAAATCTAATTAATAATTTCGGATGCTTTACATCTAAATCAATATTTTTTGATATCCAAAATTCGATATTATCTCACATGCAACAAACTTAAATTTATTTGAGTTAGAAGATTTAATATCACAGTATAAAGGGCTAAGAATTTACTCATAAATAAATGATTTACAAGCAAATATATTAAAGTTGTTTATAAGCTCGGCTTGCGAAAACAATGACATAAAGACCTTTTTAATCTTCTTGATATGATTAGTTTATTCATTTTATACATTTGTTATACATGTTATCCAACTGGATCAATGATATTCAATTTGTTTAATATTTGCGTGATAATTTAGTACCATAATTTTTGTTCATGGGATTTAAAAAGTTAATTAATTGCATGTCACAATAATTTTTTTTTTTTTTTGTAATATTTACATGTATCTCTTTAAGATATTTTTGTTCGAAACTTACATACGTTACCAACTGAACTACACCTTGTTGATATTGCATACCACAATAATAAAAATGGTAACTGACCAATTGAATAACATATGTATGTTAAAACTGACTATACCACGGAAACAAAAAAAATTTTATGCCCCGAAACAAGCAAAACAATTCGATTTTGAGCCCGGAGAATATGAATAAATTCGTGAGTAAAACATAACCATACAAAGAAGCCACGTAAATAATTAATCAAAAGTAGCCAAAAATTCCGTGTACTGAATTTTGAACAAGCATTTTGCAAAACCGGGTCCGGAAAACAAGAGTATGCACTGGCCGACTCTCAAGCTACTCCAACGACTTGAACGGGTGACCGCATGTTGTGGCCAAGGGACCGACTGGGAACAGCTCTTTCAGGAGCTTTTCCCAAGTTCCCTTCGTTGCACTAACAAACTCATCCTTGACGTGAAACAACCGAACCACCTGTGCTTTATCAAAGTCAGAAGCCTGCCATATCTCAGGCAATACCAGGTTAGACAATGCAGCCACCCAAAACCCTCAGGTGAGCCTCAAATTTGGCGCGATCAGTTTTAGCATAAAAATAACCGGGCAACCTTACCAACTAAATAAAGAAAACCCAGCAAATACTTGAAGGAATAATGTTGGTTATTTATACTAAACTTTGGGGCTTACCCACCATATGAACTTCAAAATAGTTAAAATATAGAACTGATTCCTAATACAATAAATTAAAGCTCAACCGTTTAAATACAAAATCTCTCTAGAAATCACATCCATCCAGATCTTAGTAAGTGGTTCACTTCTTCACTTCCTCAAATTCTGCCTCGGGAGGCTGGTCACCTCCTGGAGGGCCACCAGCAGCGCCACCGCCACTGCCCTTGTTCATGTGCTCTCCTATCTTCGATACAGCTTTGTTTGCAGCATCAAGTTTGGCTTTGATGTCCTCGACATTATCTCCAGCCATGGCTGTCCTCAAATCTGTGACGGCATCTTGAATCTCCTTGGCAACTTCGGAAGGTACCTTATCCTTGTACTCATTCAAACTCTTCTCAATGCTATAGATGGTGGTGTCAGCACTATTTTTAATATCAATCAGTGCTTTTCTCTCCTGATCTTTTTGTGCGAATTGCTCAGCCTCCCTAACCATCTTCTCAATATCGTCTTCTGATAGACCACCTGATGATCTGATGGTAATCTGTTGTTCTTTACCCGTGGACTTATCCTTGGCGGACACTGTGACAATACCATTGGCATCAATGTCGAAGGTCACCTCAATCTGAGGGAGACCTCTCGGTGCAGGTGGAATGCCTACAAGTTCAAATTCACCTAACATCTTGTTGTCAGAAGCCATTTCACGCTCCCCTTGAAGTACCTTGATACCAACCTGGGTCTGGTTATCAGCTGCTGTAGAGAAAACCTGATATCAAGAATCAACCTCACAAACTGAGTTATCATCTGTCGACGGACAATTATGAAAGCCCAAAAAATTTACAACCAACGGAACCCAATTCAAAGATATCCATAAATTCACAAGCCAAGAACTAGCCAACAGGGTAACAAGTCGCAAAACAGACCAACACCAAACCAGCTATATCATGATCTCCTATGAAATGGAGAAAATCCAAAGAGTTGTAAATGGACAGAGAACAGCTTGATGATAACAAACAGAAGTTGAACAATGAAGTACTCGGCTCTAAAACTCGTGAACATGTTTATAAGCAACTCGCGAATGTACATGCAAATAAGCTCGTGAACATGCAGAAAAATAAGTATATTGTATATTTATTACATAAATTATAAATATATTATTGAAGTAAATTTTTAGGAGATTAAATAAGTTTTAAATATATAGCAGTTTAATTAAAAACATAATTTAAGTTCAACATAATTTAAGTTCAAAACTTAGTTAGAGCTTGTCGCCTGATTAAAGCTCAGCTAAGTTCGTTAGATTTTGTCTACATGAATAATTAATAATAAAATTTGAAATAAAGCTCACCTGACTCTTCTTAGTGGGAATTGTTGTATTTCTGTTGATTAATCTTGTGAATATACCACCAAGTGTCTCAATACCCAGTGATAGAGGGGTGACGTCGAGGAGGAGGAGCTCTTTGACATCTCCACGAAGAATGCCACCCTGAATTGCAGCTCCTAAAGCAACGGCTTCATCAGGATTTACACCTTTGCTTGGGCTCTTCCCAAATATCTCCTGAACTATCTCTTGAACCTTTGGTACACGAGTCATCCCTCCAACTAGAAGAACCTCGTCAACATCTTTGGTGGATATACCAGCATCCTTCACACAGTTCTTGCATGGTTCTCTGGTCCTCTCTATCAAGCTGCTCACCAAAGTTTCAAATTTGGATCTGGTCAGGGTAATGTTAAGATGCTTTGCGCCTGACGAGTCAGCTGTAATAAATGGCAGGTTGATTTCAGTCTGGGTTGTTGATGAGAGCTCAATCTTGGCCTTCTCTGCAGCTTCACGAAGCCTTTGCAATGCCAGCCTGTCTTTTGTGAGATCAATGGCCTCAGTTCTCTTAAATTCACTAACTAAGAACTCCAGCAAAGTATTATCAAAGTCCTCTCCTCCCAGGAATGTGTCACCATTGGTTGCTTTGACCTTTACATGAGAAATTTATTAGATAAATATGAAAACTCATTACCTTAAACCCATGAAAAAACAGAAACATACCTCAAAAACACCATTAGAGATCTCCAAAATTGAGACATCAAAAGTCCCGCCACCAAGATCGAAAACAGCAATTAATCCCTCCTTGTTGTTCATACCATAGGAGAGTGCGGCAGCAGTGGGTTCATTTATGATCCTCTGCACATCAAGGCCTGCAATTCTCCCGGCATCCTTTGTTGCCTGTCTTTGTGCATCATTGAAATATGCTGGAACAGTGACCACAGCTTTAGAAACTGACTTTCCAAGGTAAGCCTCAGCAGTTTCTTTCATCTTGGTCAAGACGAAAGCACCAATCTGACTAGGTGAATACTGCTGCCCATTAGCCTCAACCCACGCATCTCCATTTGGAGCCCTCACTATCTTATAAGGAACCATTTTCATCTCTTTTTGAGTTTGAGGATCATCATACTTCCTACCAATTAATCTTTTAGTTCCAAATACTGTATTGGCAGGATTGGTTACAGCCTGTCGCTTTGCTGGGGTACCAACAAGTAGCTCCCCTTTCTGGTTGAAGGCAACTACTGAAGGGGTGGTCCTTGATCCTTCAGAATTTTCAATAACTTTGGGATTCTGTTAAGAATCAGAGTCAGACATAATGAGCTGAAAATAAAGAGCAACAAATAAAGCCATTCATTGAAAATGAAAATTGATGATTTCAATTACCTTCCCTTCCATGACAGCGACACATGAATTGGTTGTACCCAAATCAATGCCAATAACATCATTGCCGACAGCTTTTGAACTACAAAGATAAGGAGATATTCAAACTTCATAAATAAAAAAACATATTTTATCTTCATAAACAAAACCAAAGCACAAACCAGGAATTACCTGAAAGCTCTTAACCAGATTGCATTAGGAACCAAGTTGGTAGATGTCCATGATGGTTTCACATTGCCATTTAACTGCATGATAGTTGAATCACTCGTCAAACTCACACAAAAACAGACACATGGGAACAAACAGAAATGGCCACTAACAATAGAAAAGACTCAGAATGATATATGTTGGTTTTATACTATATGGCACAATTTTAAAATACTAAATGCACTTGAACAATGAAAATTCGGAACATATTAATAATTGAACAAACAATGATCAAGCGAAAGGAAACAACAGACAAAATTTCTAATTTCTACTCTATACATCGAGATCCAAATCAAACGTGTCTAAATCAATCTGAAAACCTATGCGCAGCCATAAGAAAAATCTTCCATGTCAACAAAATTAAAAATAATCACAAAACATAAATCAGATCGTTAAAAGGTAAAACAGAAAAACAACAACAAAGAAAGATCGATGAAAGCAAAAACATCATCAACGTATTCAAAACATACACATCTATAAGCAGAGATGGGGGCAGAGGCGATGTCGCGACGTCGCAAGCTACGGAGAAGAGCAGTGGTAGCCATGGATGGATCTCAGAAATATTAAAAGAAAGAGAATTTCAGGGTTGAAGAAGGGTTTTAGGAGATGTGGAAACAGGAGGAAGAAGGAGAAAGGAGTTGGTATTTATTAGATTGATGGCCAAGGGTTTAGGGTTTTGGAGGGCGGTTTTATGAGGCGGAAAAGAGGCTATTCTAGTTGCAGTTCGAAGCTTCTAGACGATAACTAAGAATGGGCAGAGCTACCTTTGCCAACCCGGTTTATGTTATGTTGTGAAATACCCAGCAATGTCCTACGTGGCTTGTAAGGTTGGTCACCTTAAAAAATATTGAACTAGACTTATTTTTGTTACGGGTTTCAGGTGCATGAAACTTTAGAATCATGAAACATATTTATATTCAGATTAATTTTTAATCATTAATTTAGAGATATCTAAAAATACAGGACCATTGATTCTAAAATTAAAAATTATTTTGTATATATCCCTAAATTTGATCTTCATAAATATTTAATAAAAAAAAGTCACAATTGAACTTTGTGAGTTAGCTTTTCTAATTTAACCTATAATAGTTTTGTTATTGGACACTCTAATCCATCATAACAATAATAATAAATTATAATATATTACTAAATTTTATTTATTTTATAATTGTAACAATTTAAGTTCATTTTGATTATTTTATTTATAATTGATTAATTCCAGGGAAATTTTGAAGTGCCTGTTGGATTGGTGAAATAATTTTTTTAATTCAATGAAATCTTGAATTGGTTGCTCAAACCTTACCAACTTGTGCTAAGGATATATTTCTTCTTCCTTGATTTGACTTCTACATTAGAACTCATGTACATGAATCTTTGGTGGTGATACTAAGAAAATATTCATAACACTAGAAGAGAGAAAACATAAAAGGCCAATTATGATTTTCGGTGCCTTCATAAATTTAATATGCCGTTGTTAGGAAATTAATTTTTTGTATTGCTTAATTAGATTCTAAGCCATTACACAATACAATCAAGTCTTTTAATCGGTCATTCAGATGTTGAGAAATCGTGTATAAGCAATATAAAAATAACATAATATATCATTTTTCGAAAGCAACACATGCGATAAAATTCGAAGCAAGTCTTTTTTTTATATATATAAAAGAAAAATGTAACATAAATACATTCAAAAGGTTGTTAGAATATGTACAGTTACAATCAAAGGTTACAAAGATGCAGCAACAAATACAATAATCCAGAGTGGAAATATACAGAACGAACCATTGAACAGCCTTACCGAAATGCTCGACCAGTTGTCCAGATCAAGAACAAATACATGTAAGATTGGAGAATTCGATGATCCCTGAAGTCTACATTTGTCTTTCGTTAGAGAAGCGTATGAAATTCAAAAACTAATCAAATGCGAAGGTAACCTCCACGTTCTTCTCGTGCTCTCTTGAGAAACGACTTCCTGTTAATCGACCAGCTTCTTTGCATAGCCCTCCTTCTTCGCCAACCAGCAATATTACCATAAACTGCCGGGAATAGAAAGCATAACAGCACGAATATTACCATTAATAGGCAAAGATACATAACGTTACGAAAACCGTTCTTCAAAGTTGGATCCCTTTGACCAGTCCAAGGAACTCCTCCCACATTCATGCCAAACACTGTTAGAGAGTAAAAAATCGATGATCAGTATAAGTGTAAGACGCGTCTTATCTTAGGATCGATGAATAACCGATGATCGTTTGGCTAAAAACTAGTTACCTCCTGTTATAATGGACAGCGGAAGCAATATTATAGAAATGAACGAAAGATAGTACAATTTCTTGTTTATTTGCTCGGCCTGCCAGCTGTCTAGGCCGGTCTGAATTGCAGTGACACGGTTTGCTATAAATCCCACGTTCTCTTTTAGCCTTCTAAGCCTTCCTATTAACTCTTCCAAGGAGTTCATGTCTTCGCTCGAAAACCATTTTTTCGAGAAACATTTTTCCTTCACTCGTGGAAATACTTGCTCACCATGAGCAATTACCTAACAGTTAAAATACAACGGTTTAACACATAGAATTCAGTTACAGTACATATCTGTTAAAAAACTAAGGCCGATATGACTTTTAAGGCACAGATCAATCCGAGCAGAGAAATTACCTGCAGTATTCGCTGCAGATTTAGATTCATTTTCGAGAATCTTCTCTCGTCTAGCATTTGCTTTTTCAAAGCAAAACCGCCTGCAATTCATCGTGACAAAAGTGTTGCTTAGATATATCAATAATCCAAACTATAATGGCCTGAAAAATTGTTTTGGAGCTCTTTCCGCTGTGGGCCCTGGGCGGTCGTCCCTGATGCCCTCTCTCAGGAACGGCACTGTTCGTGGCATGCAATGGTCTTCATAGTCGAATCATTAACAACTATTCCATAAGCATAAAACAGAGAAAATTACCTTTGTCAAGCTCCATTTCGACAGCATCAAAATCAATCTCAAGCTTAGTAACAACATCTTGAAGGTGATCTACATGCGTGTCAATAATATGAACGACAAGATTTGAAACACATTTAGGAACAGGATTATCAGCTTCCTCGGAATGGTTCATTGTCAACAAGAACTCAAGAACATGTTCTTTAATAACATATCCCCGGTCTTCTTTTCGTTTGCATTTGTTATAAGGAGACTCCAAACTAGGAACTTCCGAAAGTAGTGATTCACCCATCGGGGAGAATCCTAATCTCGGGACACGTCCTAATGACACGGTAATAACAGAATTCTCGGTAATTCTAGCAGCTAATCTAAATGTATAATCACTGCAAGGAGGACCAGGAGAATTAACTCTAAACACAAGTGCCCCATCTACATGGCCACAAAACGGCCCGTTACTAACCAAAGACAGAATGTCTTGTAGTTTTAAAGGAGGCGAAAGAACATCGATGAGACATTGTGCATACTGTGAAAGTTTTCTGTTAAGTCTCGGAAGTTCGACATGATACCAACAGAATTCGCAGTCTTTGCCTTCTGTAAGGTCCCATTCTTTGTTGAAATACTTCCCGAAACCATCAAAGATGTAAGCTTTTTGCCTAACTATACCCGGAAAACGTGTTCGATACAGAGGGTTGCAAATTATAGGAGCTTCTCCAGGGATTTCTCTAGCTGAATCCTCAGTTCCCTCAACTAACATTACCTCGTCTTCAGATGAATCCATTTAGTTTCAATGCAGTAACCTAGAATCTAAAATGTGCTACCAAATCATGAATGAAACAAATCAAATCCCAAGAACTAGGATTGGAACCAGAAAAATACACAAATATTTTCACTCAGAATCCCCAATCTAGATTCACCATTCATCAATTCCTGAAAGAATCAAAAGAAATAAGTAGATGAACACATTCCAATCTTCCAATTCAACATTCAACAATTAATGCCAATTTAAGAATCTAATCACAACAATTAATCCTTTATTAAGCATCCTAATCTACCATGAAAACCAAAGAAAACGAGCAAGGCACGGCGGGAAATTAAAGTACTTACCTCACAAAAAGGATCCACGTTATGCAGAAAAAGCTCCGAAGGCGCAAAAAGCAGACCAAACAATTGATCAAAACCTCCAAAAACCTCTTCTTTTAAGCTTTTGCTGATGAAAGACGAGTGAGTTTAGCTTAGACAACATTGAAATTTTCAAAAGAATAGTTAAAAACGTTGAGACTTTGAGACTAATTTGGAAAATTAAATATCCAGATTAAACAAATAAGTTGAATTTTATTATCCAATTTTTTTTTCTCAAAGAACAGTAATAATAATAGAATATTACAATAACATGTGGTGTTATAGTATACTGGGATTTTCCTCCATCGATTGGCAGCACCTTTGTAGGATTTTCATTTTAATTTGTTAACATGAGGATAACTGTAATCAGACAATTATTATCATTGAAAAAACTATAATTACGCAATGTTTCATTAAATCCACGATATGAGGACAATTTTCTTTCCTGAAACAATAAAAACAACAAATTAAGTATGTAAATGACAAAATTCACGTATAAATCTAGTTTTGGCATTAAAGATCATATGGTTATTATCACAACTGATTTTTTTTTTTCGGAGAGCTAACAATTGTGTCAAATGGGTCTAAATTTAACCTATTACTTTTTGGATTCTTCTGGTTTTTATTGTTAATGTTATAAGTCACTATTATGTCACTTCTTTTTTACCATTCCATGAGCGCAAGGCCGTCTTATAAATGATAGGTTGAGAATACGATCACACATGATTTAAATGAGTTTTAAAATAATTTCTTTTAATGGTTGACAGTGCTGGTTTCGGGATTATATTTACGTGGGTCACTAGAAATCAGTATATTTTAATTTTAAAGTATGATAGTTGATTACTTGATTTTAAAAACTTAGATTTATTTGGAGAATAGAAATGATTAGAAATTTTATAAAAACAAGTTAAATAAATTTATAACAAACAATTTAATTCATGCATCTTTCCAATCAAGAAATGAGTTGAGAATTTGCCTAGTCTACCAAAAAAAAAAAAACGAGTTGAGAAATGAATTCCATTAAATTTGGTTAAGAGAAATTCATTTCATGCTCAATTCAAGTTATTTACTTTTCTTCTATTTTTCCAAGTATTCAATAAGGAGAAAAAAACACCCCGAGTTATAAAAGTGAGTAATGCTAATACATGAAGTAGACAGAATTGCCCTTCGCTCACCTACCCACACATATAGAAGTAGACGGAATTGCCCTTCTCAACAACCTAAACTCTCCAGTTTTTTTAATCGCTTTCCAATTAATTAAAAGGTACATAATTTTTTTTTCCTCAGACTTAATTTAAAAGTTACTTTTTTTATTTAAACATTTGCCTCATTTGGGCTTACAATAATAACAAAGAAAAATCTTATCCACACCCCACCCGAATATGGACTCGAACCTGTGACCTCTAGGATCACAGTTTCATGTCTTAACCAACTAGGCCAAGACATTTGCCACAATTTAAAAGTTACTTGTCTTCTTCACAGATACATCTCGCTATCTCGTCAATTTACAAAAATTTATCAATTTTATGTGTTCCTTTTTTTATTATTTTAATTTTCTAAATATGTCATTTTTTCAATAAAATAAATTGGTGCATTTTTTAGAGTTAAAAGGGGTAAAAACTGGTGTATTTTTTCAAATTGAGAGGTGACCGGGTACTTTTGGAAGTTAAGGTGGCCGGTTACCTTTTTGAATCAATTTCAGGTGGTAAACTATGCATGCCTAATTAAAATATTCTTTTATGTTCTAATCTCTAAAACGCTCAATACATAATTTGCTCCTGCAACTTGGTTTAAAAAACCAACTTCCCCTTCAACGTTTTAGATGCACCCCGTTACCCTTTAACTTGGAAAAATACATCAGTTTGCCCTCCTAACTTTAAAAAATACATTAATTTACCCCTGAATGTTACTTGTCAATTTTTGATGAAAAGAAAAAATGACATATTTAATAAGTCAAATTAATCAGAAAATAACACGTTAGAGGAAAAATTTTATTTACAAGTTAACGGGCAACATATGTTAAGGTATTTGACTGTATAGATCAAGTCTAAGGGATATGAAATTGTACATTATTAAAGCATAACATTCCGATCAATCAATGCGAACTAATGCTAGTTTGGATTGGATTGATTAAAAAAACAAGTAAAATAAAAGTAAAGCACTGCCTCCGCTATTAAATATTGTATATCAATATTTATTACTATATCAATAATAAATATGGAGTAATAAATATTATATACAATAATAAATATGGA
>CAOJBI011025683.1:0-13439 GCA_948277035.1 Euphorbia corollata | reverse complement strand
TAATAGGTAAGACCCAATTTTAATATTTATATTATTCTAGAAATTGGAAGCTATGAGATGTATGATTATTATATGATTCTGGTTGTCATGCATTCTTCTCGCACCATGTAAAAATTCTCATTTAACTCTAAAAGGTATCCATTAAGGATATGATTGCTTCATCAATATAAGGATAATTTCATGCTCATAGCTATGCAATATGGGATTCCAACCGACCCCATCACGTCCATATTTTATGGCTAGTAGAATATTATCGAGGTTGGCCACAACATTACCAACTAACTCTTATATCATGTAGAGAATTTGTGGGTCCGGACCTACACTTATTGTCGCACTTACCAAAAATTCATTTGTCTGTCTTCTTTATGGTTTAAGATCATTAACCAGTCCAGTCTCACAACTACCCAATTCCACCAGAATTTTAATGCAATACAAGATCTTTTCGGCTTTTAGGCCCTTTTAGGCCTTCCTATGCTCTGATATCATGTATAAATGTTTGGGTTTGATAATTTTAATGAGTGTACAAGTGGGGTTGAACCCATCTAATAAAAAAACAAATTGGTTTGTGTTAAGAATCAATCTACATAGCTTACATCCCAATCATTGTACTTATTTTTTCCATTATATTATACATTCATATTTTTAACCACCCCATAATGCAATTGGCCAGACATTCCATAACCTATCTTTTTGAGGCTCAAGGTCACTTGCCAAAATTTTCTTGGTCTATCTCTCCAAGAGTCAAGATCAACGACAAGTTTAGTATTTTTCGTTAGCCTAAATCGCACTAAAACTTTAAATACAAACGCATTATCTTATTATTTATAATTTAAACTAAGTATAACATATTAATTAAGTGGTTGATTTTTACGCAGTTTTTAATAATGAATCATTGTTGAGTTAATTATACTTTTTCAACACGAAAGAAAAAATTGTGGGTATTAATAATGTATCATGTTTGAGTTAAGTGTACTTCTTAGTTCTTATAGCTAGTGTACACCATATGATTTTCGTAAAGTCGAACTTCTTTTTGTGCATTGATTATATTGTTGCTGTACAACCTCGGACACCTAAAACAGTCCCTGAACTTATAAATAATTTCAAAACTACAATTTATATATTGGTTTATAGTTATAATTTTTTCATAAAAAATCCTCTAATCCATAAAAAAATTTAAGGACTTTGATAGTGCCGGAGTTGATTAGTTGAGTGAACTTACAAGCGAGATTACACACATCTAACACAAAACGAATTAATTCGACTTGTGTAAATACTTCATTTCCCACTTATTATATTTATTCAACGTGGGATAAATCACATATCCAACAAACTCTTTGCGAGAAAAAATCAGAATATCCTAATTTGGGAGTATATTTTCGCCAACGTGAAAGTAATCTTCATTGAACTTTATTAGACTTTTGTACAAATCTCAAGTTTTTCTTTAATAAACCTATCTACTATATTATCTTTGAAGATAACATTTGCAAATTGATCAACCAATTATACATGCCAACAAATTATCATTACATTTTTTTGGAATACCTTAATTTCAAATATAAAAGTGGTAATAGGATATTGCAATTTGATTCAATTACAATTTCACATACGTTAGCATTATAATTACAATGGGAATTTATTATTTATCAATAATTGTGTATAACTTTTTGTCCCCACTTTTTACAAGTAAAACAACTTACAGCCACTCATATTTGTTAACCAATGTCAAGCAAACACACTTTTGGTCTGATCTTACTTTGATAAGGAATATTTATTCACTTTCAATTACAGCTACTCATATTAAAACTTATCCAACTTCAAATCATTTAAATTAATAAAAAAGGTAGTTCAAATTCATTTAAGCAATATTCATTTATACTGTCGTATTTATGATTTAATTTGATAAGAAATAGAATGTCAATCAATGATGTGGTAGGCCGCTAGGTAGTAGCACTTTATTCCACATACTTGCACACTTTAAACTATATCCAATAATTCAGTTTACAAGTAATTATAACATTCCCTGTATTAAACAAATACATTATTATTTTTGTATGTTTTAAAAAATTACTTATATTTTATTTTTGGCATAAGTTCTTTGTATTATCTTTTTTGTATTGAATTTCTTAACGTTTAAGAATAAAAATTAGTATTGTATATCATATCTCAAGATGTTAGAGATTAAAATGGTTTTAAAATGTTTTTTATTATTATATTATCTCATGCAATCATACCTTGAAAGTTATAAAAAATGTCTGATTAATTACAAAATATACCTTATATGATTATAGATCTTGTAATATTAAAAAAATAAAAGTAATTATACCAACAAATACTTATTATATCAATAATTTTGAAAAAAAATAATGTAAGATATATAGATCGAGGTTATAGTATGACAATGAGAAAACACATGGAGGTATCAAGTACTAGTGTATTTGATCAAAATTCAGTCAAGTTGTAATTATTTATCCAGTATATAATTGTCCTATGAAAAGGGTAAATAAAAATTATAACATGTGGTTTGACTGGTTTGTAAAATGTTCATTGTGAAATATTTTTTCAAAATGATGTTTGAGACTTAAAAAGTTAGCAAAGAATGGACAAAAAGGATCCCTATTTTGGAATTATGTCATAAATAAGGATAATCTTGTTCATTTTGAACTGAAAATTTTCAGGCTAGTTAATAAAAATGCACACTTTCATAATAAATTTCGGACTAAAAATACAAATATTTTTTAAAGCATGATGTACCTTAAAAAATCATAACAAATTGAAAATTTTTCAAAAATTATTCAAATTTTAACGTCTAATTTTTTTATAATATGGTTGAATTATAAAATTTTTGAATTGTTTAAAGTACATTATGTAACTATATTATTTTAGTGAGAAAATATGATTTTCCTCTTTTTACTAATTTTTGAAATCGCGAATCATCATTTTAAAAAATGCCAAACGATAAACTTTATGCAAAACAAAATCATATATAACATGTTTTTAAAATTTACCATAAAAATTCTTGTGTGGTTAATAAATTGTATATATTTTGGAAATACGGAATAGTTCCTATCCATAATAAATAAACAAAACAACTTAAGGTTTGGATTAAATAGTAACATATTAGTATTTGTTCTTTTTGTCTTTCTCATGGCGCCTGTATATAAACCAACAGGTGTAGCCTTGTGAGCATGCTTACATTGCAAGAAAGGTTTTGTGGCCACGAAAATAATAAAGTGCGATAAAATTTTTTAAAAATCATAATAAATTCAAATAATTTTGAAAAATATTCAAATTTCAAAATCTAGTTTTTTAAAATAATATGATTAAATTATATAAATTTTGAATTGATTATAAAGTGTAGGCTATGGTGACTTTGTTTCTAACAAAGTAAATTTTACTTTGCCTCTAATCACCATTGGATCAATTTGCACACCATTGATCTAATGGTGATAAGAGGCAAAGTAATGAAGACTTTGTTTTTGACAAAGTTATCATAGAATCTACCTGATTATAATATATTGTTAAATTATATTATTTTTTATGAGAACATTTTTTACTTTTTTTGCTCATTTGTGAAACCAGGATCCTTTTGAATAAAAACTTTTCACAATGATTTTTTTTACCAAAATTTTACATTCTTCAGAAATCACGGGACGTGTTTTCTAAGTTTATAAAAAAAATGCGTGTATGTTAAATAAATTGTTATATTTTGGAGATACGGAATAGTATTTTCCTATCCATAACAAATAACAAACAAACAATGTTGGATGAAAGAGTAACATATAGTATTTGTTTTTTGTTTGCTTCTTAGCAGTCATATATAATAGTGGCTTGGCGCCCATATATAAAGCAACAGGTGTAGCTTGTGAGGATTCCTGCAATTTACATTGAAAGGTTTTGTGGCCACGAAACTAATCAAGAAAGAGATTGACAAAGCATGACAACTATGTTTCATGGTTTGATTGAATTGCTAAAGGACCTTATGAAAATTCTACTTTTAAAAGAATGCTCGTGATTTTAAAACCTAACAAAAAGAAGAAAAATATTTTATTAAAAATAATAATGTTAAAGAACGTATTTTAATTAATTCAAAATTTCTATTCATCAACTGAGTACGGGATTTTGGTGTGCCACGCGAGTTCAATGGTAAAGCTGTAATTTATTTCCTTAGTTTCTTAGTCTTTCACTTTTGCAGATTCTTAATTCGTTTCGAAGAAGCTCTCCACGTTCACTATAAACCTTTCGAAACCTAAAAATCACAAAAAAAAACCTTAAAAAAAGTCATGAAAAAACCCTATTTAACCAAAATAAGCCAAAACATGCCCAAATTGGCCTAGCATATATGTGTCAGTAACGACATCACTCCCAATAATGGATTTGTGATGTCCTTAGCGACATCATGACATCAGTAGTGACGTCACGAGATGTCGTTACTGGCATCACGTGTTGACCACCACAGTTCTCACACCACCTTTTTCGGAAAAGCTATTCCAACCATCTTGAGCTCGGGAAACCAATGGTTAATTTTTGTCATCATTTGTATTGAATGAAGAGAAGTTGAATCATTCAAGTAGCAACAAAAATTCGAATTTGAGAGCATTATATAGAGATAAATTCAAAAGTTGAAAACTTGAATCTTGAGGAGGCATGATTCTTATATTTTGGGAGTTTATGAGTGAGATAGTTAGTGTTTAGATACTAAGCATTAAAGAATTCGAGTTTGTTAGCTTGAGTTCATATACATTATATGAATTTATTTTCCTTTGAAGAACACATTCATTCTCTCAGGCAATCTGGAGGATTAGTTGAGGTTTAGTAAGGTTTTTGGTAGTTACATTAAGTTCTAACATTGTAGAACTTGAACGTTTGGGGCTTGAGGTGGAAAGCAACTTCATCCTAATTCATACTACTTTACAACCAATCAACAAATCAACTAAAAGAAAGGAGAGCTTCCCAAAGGAATTCGTGGACCTATAGAATTAAGTTCACGACTACGAAAGGCCTCTGAGTTACTAGAGCACTAGTTTTGTGTTATTATGTGTTTTTGTTGTGAATTTGCTACATTATGTTGTTGTTGCTTCTGTCTACATGTGAATCGGTACAGACATGTTGATGTTAGTAATGACGTCATATGGCATCGATAATTCGAGATGTTGTGATTGACATCTCTGGCGGACAGAAACTTCGCAAGTAGTTTTTGCTTAATTTTATGCCCGATCAGTTTAGTGGTGACCTTTTAGACTTCATAGTTGAGTTTCACAACATAGAACATAGTTTAAAAAATCCATAGAGACTTGAAATCATTCCAGTCATGTATGGTTGAAGCTAGTAGCCTCTTCGCGGAGATACATTTAGTTGCTTCAACAATTTTCCGATTAAATTGATTTTGATGGCAACTATCTTATGCTTTAGACCTAGATTTACATATTTATTTATGTATGTGTTAGCACGGTCCGCTCAGTCCTTTGAGGATTCAAATCTATTTCAAATTAGGGAGTAGACAGTAGTCGAACGGAGCCGAATTGTAATTCATTCTACTTAAAAATTAAAAAAAACACATTCAGGGAAAATCTGAATTTCTTGATTCGGGCCAAAAGCCAAAAAGGTAAAAATAAGAAATAGGCATGCCGACCATTTAACTACCTAAACCTTAAAATCATAACTTCCCGGGATTTGAGGGATTTCGCCCCCACAGGTAATTATTTTGCGGGCTAATTACCTAAATAGGGCTATTCCATATAGGTAATCAGTCCGTCGGGAAATTACCTAGGTAATTGACCTGCGGGCAATTACATATTTTCTGTAAATTCAAAATTCATAACCATATCCGAAATTTCGAAATTCCAAAGTAAAAAGAAACTAGTTCAAGCATTTAAACCTATCCAAACTCTATCCATTTGAGATATAATTCCATTTTAATTCATTCTAGTACGTTCGAATATCGATTTGAGTCAAGTTTCATCTATAAATTTTGATTCAAACAATCTTATCAAAAATACCTTCAACTCAAGATTATAGATGAAACTTGTCATTCTAGTACCTTCAAATGACAAATGAAATAGATAACTCATCTATGTACTATGGTATTGCCTCGAAGACCCCATGGTCTAGGCTGTACCGAAAATATTCCTGGAAGAGGTGATCCGGGTGGTGAGTCCATAACATAGGCTAGAGATTTAAGTCTCAAGTCTATTAAAATTGTTCCATGAACTTGTTTATCTCCTATTTCAAACCAATTTCGATCTTATGTTTTCAAAATCTCTACGCCTCCGATTCCCGACGAGGGGAGCCCGGTGCCTCGCAGCAACCACGCGGTCTTACTTTGTCTACTCACACTTTACCTTTTTATCCTTATCGCCAATGGAAAGGCACCATTTCATTCTTGTATTGTCACCAAAAGGTGTCTTTTCATCTGACTGTTAATGACGATTGATCTTTCTTATCCAGCGGTTGAAAGTTTAAAAGAGCAGAGTAAATCTGTTACGGTTCGTGATCCTGACACACTAATCATGGTCATGAATTCAAATTGATAACTGCCTAATTATGAAGAACCCAAGTGGTGATCACGATTGGTTGTCACGAGTGTGATTTGGCAATTCACGAACAGGATTCACAGTCGTGATTTGTGTTTTTCTTCATAATTCTCCTTTGAAACTTTACCGATCTTTGACAACTTTGATCCTAATTCAATTTCTTGCAATCCACGCATCTTTTTGCACCTTTTTTCACTCTTTTTGTATCTAATTCTATCTTTGATCATTTCATTCCTAAGATTCACCTAGGTTTTGCATTTGCATAAAAAACAATTACATACCACGTGAAATCTTTTATATGAAGTATAAAATGACTCTAAACCATATCATTTTAATAGTGAAATCTATAAGATAATACGTGTAATTTTACACTTATCATACCTCCAAACTTAACTTTTTTCCTTGTCCTCAAGGTAAACATAATAGAAGTGCAAAAATTAGTAATTCAAGTTTGTACCTCATTTAGCGAAAGACAATTGTAGTGAGTACTACATTCCCATGTTGCATAATGTTCAAGTGAAGTATACGAAATTTTCCACAAATTAGTAATGCGAAATTTACATAGTCTAGTTGCATATCTTTGCTCTTCATGGAGGGGTTACCGAATTGAGTCTTCATATAAGCGTTATATGCTCGCTCGAATCTATTCTTCTCTCAAGAATAGTATAAAGCATAAAGGACAAAAGAAGCAACTTTGAAGATATTGATCTCAAGGCATTTTTAGGTAACCTAGGATGCTAAACACTCATATTGGTTGCATTTTATACTCCATACCACTCTCCCCTTGTGGTTGCATTTTATGTTCCATACTACTTTCTCTTATTTTTTTCTTTTTCCTAGCATATGTTTTTGAAGTACAAATTTGTACTTTGCACCCATTTTTCTTGCTACACTTACTTTTTTTCACTCAATGAATGGTTGCAGTTTTTGCTCTGTACCATTCCTCACCTTTTACAAACTCATTGGTTATCCTCTCTTTCTTTTGATTTTTTCTCTCAATACCGTCATCCTTTATTGATCACTTTTAAAGTATTATGGCTATAGTTTCCCTACACTTTAGACACACTTAATAATTATAGGATGTATTCGAGAATAGCATATAAAACTCATAGTAAGAACACTACTAAATATTACTCCACTCAAAACTTATCGATATAATTAAACTAAAACTATATTACTTATACTAATTCATATTGCATTGAAATATATATCAAACACTTACTTTGAAATGTTGCTTTCAAATATTACTCACCACTCATCTTGCCAAATACTAAATGTCGTGCCAATCTACTTAATCGCTCACATTCTCAACTTGCACCAAGAACTTGCTTGGTCAAGGAAAATAATCCTAGACATTTTGTTCAAGTTCTTATTCGAAATAAAAAATTTGTTTGAAATTTGGCATAAACATTGAACTTGTAATACCTAACACTCACAATACCTTGGAACAAATGTTAGTATAGTATAGGTATGGATAAGGTATAAAAAACACAAAATCACTAAAGAAAATAATTTCCTCATTGTGGGAGACCAAACTAAAAACGAAAACAAAGCAAAATAAAAACAACAACAACAAACAAACAAATAAACAAACAAGCAATCATTCAGAGGGTATTGACTCGATTAACTGGTCCATCTTATAATAAGATTCTCGTATATCACGTTCAACATAAAACATCCTCGTTTCAATCTCGCCAATTTTCTTATAGGTCGAGATTTTCCCTTCCATAAGTTCGTTTAAATTTCCTCGAAGATCAGTTACTTTGAGTGCCTCTTCTCTCGCCTTTTCCCTTTCTCTTCTTCTATCTTCCTTTATTCTTATTTCCCATGATTTCCAATCATGAGTAATCATATTTTCTTCTATGCACTTTTCAAGGAATCCATACTGGAAGAATATGTTCATGGTTAATCCCAGAATCTCATCTTCCTCAATAAAGACTTCAGCAAAATAAGGCATTCGTCCAATTTGTCCCCACAGATTCGCCATTGTTGGACACCCATATTCTGTCACTTCGAGATTTTGGAAGGCAGACATAAGTGCTTCCATCATTATTCCCGAAACGTCTACAAGTGTGTCATTCCAAATCATTTCCAATACCCACAATTCTTCAGGAATGACAATATCGAAACTTGACTTACCAAACAATGCACCACTTAAGTAAAAGTGCAAAGTCAACAAACAAGGGTCGCGAATCCACTAGCTATAGGCTGATAATTGTTTAAACTTAGTTTGGTCTGTCAAGCAGTTCCATTTGGTAAAGGATCCCATCTAGGAGGCATCTTGTTGTAGTAGTCCATTGGAAATCCCAAATATTTGTGGAGCGCCTTCATTGTCAATTTGTATTCCTTCCCTTGAAGGCGTCAAATTAATCAGACAGTCCCTTTTGTCATTCTTCCATGCTAGCGTAACCAATATTTCCAAATAGCTCAGATGATTTTTTAAAGTTATTATCACATTTTAATTTAAACAAATAATTTTATTTAAAAAAATTTGAAATTTATTATGATGGTGTATTGTATTTTTAATATTTAATCTGTAAAATTTCAATTATAATGGACAATATTACCCTAAATATGACATAATTTCAAATCAAGGATCCTTTTTTGTCATTTCTTTGCTAACTTTTTAAACCTCAAGTATTATTTTGAAAAAGAAAATTCCACAAAGACTATTTTGCAAAACAATCAAACCATAAAGTATACTTTTAAAATTTACCCATAATATAATTATAACTCCAAACAATAATTCTATATTTAAAATTTATTATATTTTTACTGAGATAAATACTAGTAATAAATAATTTATTCTTTCAATTTAAACATAACAAATTATAAATAGTTTTTTAATGCTATTCATTTTTCTTATTTATAGAAATATTTAATTCACTAATTTTTCTCCCACTAATATTATATATGAATTTTCGTTTTCTTGTTATCTTCATTTTTTTTTAATAAAAAGGAAATATTGCATTAATACTGATATATGTAGTACATTTTGATCGATACATGAGTAGAAAAATCACATCCACCAAAACAAAATATCCTAACATAACCAGAGAACAAAATCTCACCAGATTGGGAGATAGGGAAAAACTTGCCACACAAGAGCAAGAAAGACAACATAACAACAAACAAGCACTACAACTTGTAATTCTTAAACCTCTAGCTAACAATTTCGAATATCCATGACCATAAAAATACCCGCATACGCCATAACCTCAACAAACCTCGTAGATCTGGAACGATCTTTTTGAAATGAGATAGATCTGGGTATCTTGAGTGAAAGATCCACAAGTATCTTTGTCTTAAAGCTGATGGAGCCTGGCCCAATTGTAAAACTATCTTGATCGAGGGGAGTAGCAGCAGATCCATGACTACAGATATTGATCTCATAGTGGAAGATAAAAATAACAGATCCAGATTATTCAGACTCAAAACAAGAAAATAAACTGAAAAAATAACGATAAAACCTGTAAAAGAAGACGATGGGGAAGAACGCTGCTGAGAGCGTTCTTCCTCCCTTGATATTTTCCCAGAAGGTTTGTTCATCTTAGCTTTCTTTAATGGCAGAAATATTTAGAGAGAAAAAGGGAAGGGAAGAGGAGAGACTCTCTCGTTAATTGCAAGGTTTTTAATAATGTAAATTTTACTACAAGAAATGAATGACAGATGAGAGTGTCTCGCCTCTCTCTAGGCTCTTCTTCGCCGGACTCTTGAGTGGGTTTGCTCTGGCTGTTTGGTTTTATTATTTTCTATTCCCTCTCTCCTTCTTTATTTCCCCTTTCCTGTTTTTTAGTATTTTGCCCATGCAAAGAGTTGCACGTTATTTTGTTTTGCATGGGAATCTTTAATTAACTATTCGCCCATCCTCTTCTCTCATACTCGTTTGTTCTTTCGCCCCACCACCTTTATTCGCTGGATTTCTCCTTCCGATCATGTCATCCTCCTTATCATCCATTGATTTCCTTGCTGATTTGTTCCATGAGCAAGCTTCTTCTGCCCCTTTTAATGATTCCAATCGGAGTTTGATGCCGCATACCCCATCGATTCAGCATGTTACTTCGTTGGAGCCTGCTGCCAAAACTTTTGCTCAGGCTGTATTGAATGCCAAAGCTCGGGATCTTGTTGTCGACCCTTTGATAGACTCAATCCTTGATACCGGAAGTGGATATAAAGCTATCCGTGTTTCTCAAAGTATCTATGAGGAAAGTATCCAAGCTTGTAAATATTCAGTTATTGGTAGAGTTAGTCTTTCTAAAGGAGAACAGCCCCGGAAACATTCTGATTTGAAAAACAAGTTGAACTCTATCTGGGGAAGGTTTCTTGATTGGAAGCTAATTTCGCTTGGTCGTGGATTTTATCACATTATCATGCTCACTGCTGAGGCTATCCAACAAGTTTGGAATAAGGGTTCTATCAATCTGAATCCTGGGATTATGAGATTCTTTCCGTGGTCTCCGGGTTTCGATCCTAATAATCATAAACAAACCTCTTGTCAGGTCTGGATCAGATTAGTCGGATTGCCATGGGAATTTTGGGATCGTCGTATCCTTTCTAACATTGCTAGAGGAATTGGAGTTCCATTGAGATTTGACAAAAACACTCTAGATTGTGAGTTTGGTCATTATGCTAGAATTCTTATCGATTTGGATTTGCAAACAGCTTTGAAAGATCAGATTCGTGTTGATACGGAGACTGATAAATATTGGATTAATATTGAATATGAGAATCTTCCTTCTCTGTGCTCGATTTGCTCCTCAATTGGGCACATGGCTGTGGATTGCAGAAGAAATCAGTCTTTTTCTCAGGTTGATGACTCGAAACGTAAGAAACCCTCTTCTTCCTCTGGTAAGATCGATGCCTCTGATGATTCTTTAATTGCCAAACAAGCTCCTTCTCATAGCCCTGCTGCCACGGTTTCTGTTTCGGACCCTTTACAACCTTTCGATACCTTGCAAGCTGAACCAAATTCGAATGAAGTGGATATTATTGCTCAGGTGGATTCGGTGTTGGTGGATAATGGGAATCAGATTGTTGTTTCGTCTATATGTGATGATAGGGCTGGTTCGGATTTTACTCTAAATGCCAACTCTGACAGGCTTGTTTCTCACAATGATTCGGTTGATGTTGGTCTTAATCTAGTTATGAACTTACAGGGTTATAAATCGGATCCTCTGACTAAAAATATTTCTTGGGCTGATGAGTCCGATAGGGAGGCAGTTGTCACTGATGAGTCCAATCTGAATTTGCTTGCCTTGGTGAATTCCCCTTCTTGCACTTTCACTGGCAGTAACAAACCGGATGCCTCCATTGCAACGGGTGAATGGGAAAATGTGACTAGAAAGGTTGCCAACTCCAAAAGCATTCCGGTTTTAACTCGCTCAGCCAAGAGCAAGCAGCCCACTCTACGTAAGTAATGATTGTGCTTTATTGGAATTGTAGGGGTTTTCTTAATTCAGAAACCCAGCAATACGCTTGTAGTCTTCTTCTTCATCATAAGCTGTTTTTATTTTGTTTGGCTGAACCTATGATCAGTTTTGATAGGATTGAACAATCCTTTTGGAGAAGGATTGGTTATCAATTGGATGTTGTTAATGACAAGCCTTTACCTACTCTTTGGGTGCTTAAATCCATTGCTTGCGATTCTAATATTTCGGTTAAATTTTCTTCTTGTCAAGCTATCGCTGTTTCTTTTAAGCTTCGCAATTTGTTAATTAACGTTGGCATTGTGTATGGTAGTGTGAATTATTTGGACCGTTCTATGCTTTTTGGTTCTATTCGTGAGGCTGTGACTGAAACAGATAATATTTGGCTTTGGTTGGGTAATTTTAATGCGGTTTTAGGATCGCACGAAAAGACCGGTAACCCGCCTAACTCAAGATCTTGTCGGGATTTTCGGGAATGCATCGATAACGTGAATTTAATTGACGTCAGTTCCGCTGGGCCTTTTTCACTTGGTTTAATGGCAGGGATAGGCCGAATAGGGTGGAATCCCGTCTGGATAGAGCGCTGGTCAGTTTGGACTTCACCTCTCATTGTCATTCTTACAACAGCACTACCTTAGCGCGTCATCACTCGGATCACCATCCAATTTTGTTCACTGCTAATTTCTCTTCTGGTCGTGTTTCTCGGTTTCGATTTCAATCTATGTGGACTTCTCATCCTTCTCTGGCTAGTTTGATTTCCAATCACTAGAATTCGAGTTATCCCGCTCTCCCTCCGGTTCAGCTCCTTATTCTTAAGTTAAAGACTCTCAGACCTGTTTTGCGGAATTGGAACAAGCATATTTTCGGCCATGTTGACTCTAATATCGCTGCCAGCCATGATGCCTTATTATCCATTCAAAATCAGATTGCCTCTGAGGGTCTTTCGGTCGATCTTAGTAGGGCTGAATTTGAAGCACACTCTCAGCTTGATCTTCACTTACATCAAAAGGAAATCTTTATGAAAGAAAAAAGCGGCGTCCGTTGGCTTAAAGATGGAGACCGAAACACGAATTTCTTCCACAAAGTCTCTAATATTCGGAGGGGTAGCGGGGGCATCCATTCTTTGCTCATCAACGGATCCTTATCCACTGACAGGGAGGAAATTTCTTCTCACTTGGTGAATTACTTTTCCAATATTTTTTCATCTGATAGTGGTGTGCATGTTGACCCTCATTTAATCAACTCGGTGGTTCCTTCCTTAGTTACTATTGCTGAGAATGATGAGCTGACTGCTCGTCCTTCCTTCGATTTGATTAAGCAGACGGTCATGTCTATGGACGGCTTGAGCGCTCCGGGTCCTGACGGTTTCACCGGTGCTTTCTTTCAAACTTATTGGAATATTGTCGGGGCCGATGTTTGCCGGGTTGTTCACCATTTTTTTGACACGGGCTACATTTTTCCGGGGCTGAATTCTAGTCTTATG
>CAOJBI011025485.1:0-11517 GCA_948277035.1 Euphorbia corollata | reverse complement strand
AAAAATAGTTACACTATTCAAAAAATTACAAAATTTATCACTGACGTGTATTGTATTTTTATTAGTCATCCCGCAAAAAGTCAGATAAAAACGAACACAAATATCCATTTTTATGACATGATTTAATATTGAAAATCCTCTGTTTGCAAAATTTTTGAAATCACAGACCCTCTTATGCAAAAAAAAAAAAATTCCTCATATCCCTTTTTGAAAATGAGTGAAATCACAAAATACTTTTTATAAGTTTGCCCTTAATTTTTTTAAGAACTTGGGAATTGACACCTTTTTACTTTACTTTGAGAGGGAGGTGGATGTCAAAGCTAGGTGGTTTTCACGTAATGTTAAAATCAGTTTAAGAGCTTTAATTTTTTTTATTATTATTTGAGGAATAAAAAAATCAATTAGGAATGCTTTAGTTTATGTTATTGCACTTTCAACTTTGTATCCTAAATAACCCTAATTTAACATTAAGACCTCTCAATGCAAGTTTGAATTTTCTTTTCCTAGATTTTCAGAGTTGATAGCCAACCTATTCGACGTATATAGCAATGGTTCACGGAGTCGCTTTCAATCGTTGATCATACAATTCAATCTAGAGATTCATCTAAATAAGTGGATAAATTCTATTGACTCATACAATTCAAATATTGAATCTTACTAGATAATTAACTATACAGGAAACAGGACATAGATGTAGAATTCTTAACAAAAACTGGAATTAAACAAAGAAAAAATATTAAATGTGGGGTACTAAATATTTAAAATCTATGTTTTATATATTTATCATATTTAATTAAAATGCCCTTCTATGAAGGGTAATTTAATGTGTGACAAAAAAAAGTATAAACAGTCTTAACTATGACTTGGAACAACTTGACTTATGCCTTATTACTTGGGGCACTTGAACTTTTGCCATGATATTGACAATTCTGATTTTAATACAATTTATTAAAATCAGAATTGGAATGTGACAAATTATGACATTAGAAATTAAAAGAAATATTACGTCAGATTTTTTATTTTTATTTTTATTTTTATTTTATTTGAGTAAAAAGGAAATATTGCATTAATACTGATATATGTAATACATTTTGATCGATACATGAGTAGAAAAATTACATCCACAAAAATAAAATATCCTAACATAACCAGAGAAACAAATCTCATCAGATTGGAAGATAGACAAAGACCTGCCACAGAAGAGCAAGAAGAACAACATAACAACAAACATAACGAAAACAAACACTGCAACTTGTAATTCTTAAGCCTCCAGCTAACAGTTTCGAATATCCACGACCATAAAAATGCCGGCATACGCCATAACCTCAACAAACCTCACAGATTTGGAACGATCTTTTTGAAAGGAGATAGATTTGGGTATGTTGAATGAAAGATCCACAAGTATCTTTGTCTTAAAGCTGTTTGAGTCCAACCCAATTGTAAAACTATCATGATTGAGGGGAGTAGCAGCAGATCCATGACTACAGATATTGATCTCATTGTGAAAGATAAAAACAATAGATCTAGATTATTCAGACTAAAAACAAGAAAATAAACTGAAAAAATAAAAATGAAACATGTAAAGGATGAGGAGGAAGAACGCTGCTCAAGAGCATTCTTCCTCTCCTGAATTTTCCCAGAAGATGTAAAGTGTAGAGAGAAGGCAGAGAAAACTTAATTAGAGAGAGAAAAAATGATTATAGGTTTTTTTTATTAAAACTATTCAACACTTACTTTTTCTAACAGTTGTTTAGTAAGAATTTTATTTTATGTTGAAATGGTTTTAATTTGAAGAAAAACAAACTTTCTTCTTAGGTAAAATGAACATGATGGATCTTAAAATTTATGTTTTAAATATCTTTCGTCTTTACTTAACTCAATTATAAATTAGCTCAGTCAGTGTACAAATCCTTGAAAATGAGATAAATTCCTTGACGGTTGCTGCTAGCGAAATGGCTTCTTCGAGCTGAAATTTACATTTGTTAAAAGTTTAAATTGATAGGTTTGGCTCATTTTGTAGCGTAAATTTGTATAGCTCAAGATAACCTCTTGCACATATGGATGTTTCATGTAATTGAAATGAATGCAACACGGAGACATTCTGTGTTGAGATTCATTCAACAAATAGAGCTATTAGGATCCGAAAAATCAACCTATTTGATTATGCAACTTTATATCATGTCATAAAATATTTTGACTGAAAAACTTTAGCTGTGTAAGCATACAAGTCAAGTTAAATCCATTTAACACAAAATTCATTACTTACGTTAAGACCTAACTCTTTAATCCAATTTATTTATGATGTAGGAGTCTCCACATATCTCCGACATATTTTATTCCTAGCAAGTATTGCTCCTCGTAAAGGTGTGTTAAACATCATATTAATTCGAAGATTGTAAATCTTATGTCTCAAGATCCTCTTAACTTCAATTTAGCAATTTTAAATAATAAACAACTCAATTTAAAGGCTAGTCATTAATCTCAACTTTACCACCAACTTAAATTTAGAGAATCCAAATTGCATTTGATGAACCATAGGCTGATTCCAATACGGAGTTTGAAATTGAAAAATGAATAAGAAATAATTTGTTTGAAAAATTCAATTTTAGGTTTTGTTATTATCTAAGACATCATCTAAATTAAGTCTTTGTTTGGTTCATGATTTTTTCATGATATGGTACGTTTTAAATTAAATTCACTTGCTTGATTGTATGGTTTATTTCTCTCATGGTTTTTTATAATCACGAGAACTATAAAAATAAAACCATAGATTTGGTGGTTCTTTATGATTCTCTTTAAATCAAATTACAATTTAAAAACATCATATCATACTTAATTATTTATCCAAACATAAAATTTTTAAAAGAATCATATTGTACTGTACCATTTTTTTTTGAATGAAATTGGATTCGGAGTTTCAAGGATCGGGCATCCCAACTAGGTTGGCACCCCCAGAAACCGAGAAACAAAAACCGAAACCATATTATTAAAAAGAAAAAGAGTTACAAAGCAAAAAGGAACACAAAACACATGAGGAAAAGTGGACCGAAACAAACTAGGGCCACAACAACCAAAGAAGGAGAAACCGGACCGAAACATACTTCGGAAACCGAAAGAAAAACAAAAATACAACAAGAAAACAAGAAAACGAATCAAACAACCAGGCGGCAAAGGGAAAGCGGCTAGGTGAAACGATAGTTGCTCCGTCCCATACGATCATGAATATACTGGTTAGAACAAAAGGATGGAATTGAGCTCCATCAAAAAATTTGATCGAGGCTTCTACCATAATTCGCTAAACAGTCTGCGACCAAATTTCCTTCGCTAAAAATGTGAGAAACGTGAATTCTCATGGAGGCAATTTGATGAAGGCAAAGGATCCATCTTTGTCTAACGAACCAGGGAACAAATTTGCGACGCGAGTGAAAGAGGGAGACTACATATGTAGAGTCGCTCTCAATCCAAAGATGTCTCCAATTGTTGTTCCAAGCTTTGTCAACTGCTTCAATGGCTGCCAGTAATTCTCCAACGAAAGCAAAGGTAACGCCCAAAGGCATAGCAAAGCAAGATAAGAAGTTCCCATGACAATCCCGAAAAATCCCACCGCACCCCGCTGCACTCGGGCTTCCCATAGCAGAAGCATCGGTGTTAACCTTGACCCAGTTGACAGGAGGAGGCTGCCAATGAACATGCAAAATTTTCGGAGCCTTAGAGAGTCTCGGTTGGATTCTAAGAGTAGAAAGGACTTTCCTTTCCACAATCGAGTTCTAAGTTGTTCCAGAACTCAAGGAATCCGCTCTACGAAGCGTGCACCAAAGGGATCTCAAGCAATTATGAATATTAGGCTGCTTTTCATAAAAAATACAAGCGTTGCGAGTACGCCATAACAGCCACACAGTATGAACAAGCGCACAAGTCCATAAAATCTAAATTTGCTTACTGAATTTATGAGATAAAGCGGAGATGAAAACCTCCTTTAATGATCCTGTTAACTCAAAAGAGCGGCCAAACAGCGACATAACCGAGGACCAAAGAGAGGCAGCAAAGGGACACTCAACAAACAAATGAAAACCATCTTCATAGTGGTTGCGACAAAGGGAACAAATCGAGACAATCAAAATACCTCTAGAACGCAGCTTGTCATGGGTAGAGATATAACCATGAAGAGATTTCCAGCAAGTAATAGAATGAGCCGGAGCAATGGTTGGGTGCCAAATCACGTTGAAAACCGGATCAATGGCGTGATGGGGACGCGAAAACTTGTAGAAAAGTTTCACCGAAAAAATGCCTGCACTTCCGGGAGTCCAAACACAATGATCTCCCATATCTTCCACAATAGAAATCGAGCTGAGGTCCTGTCTAACAGCAATATGTAGGGCTGGAAAATCAGCCCAACCATCACGCGCTAAGAAATCAGCCACCCGCTCCCCACGGTTTGCGCGATCAACTTTTGAAAGAGTCAACCGGTCCGAAATGGTAGGAAGGATCCATTCAGAATTCCAAAAGCTAAGGTGAGAGTTAGGACCCAGAAACCATTTAATTTGAGAGCGGACTTTTCCAAAAACAAGATAAATAGAAGACCAAATGCTCGAGTTAGAAACGTAATCCGCAGGGGCATCATTTTTTAAAAACCTCGAGCCAAGAAGGGAAGAGCACATGCCTTTATTAACCATCAAAAACCAGCAAAACATGGCCAACATAGTGTCATTGAGAGCTGGTAAATTTTTCAGACCCAAACCCCCAGATTTCATTTCGGTGGTACTCAAATCCAACGGGGCAGCAACAACTTTTTTCTTGTCGATACAACTTGACCAAACGAAGTTATTGATGGCAGTAGCAATGCGATTCAAAATAGAACGAGGCCATTTATAAACGGAGAAGGCATGCAACAAGGAACTTGAAATAACCGATTTGACAAGAGTTAAACGCCCCGCCATAGACAACGCGGACCCTTTCCACCTAGAGAAATTAAGGAGCACTTTATCCATAAGAGGATGCAAATGGGTGGCCTTAAGTGCCCCCCTAAATAAAGGAATGCCAAGATAGTCAAAGGGAAAAGAGCCTTCCTTAATCCCAGTAATCGAAGCAAGAGATAGCCGTCTACTAGTCGATATGGAAGAGCCGAAAAAGACTCTAGATTTCTCCTAACTGACAGCCTGCCCTGATTGATTTTCGTAGTCAACAAAAATGTCTTTAATCTTCTTCATATTCCGTAAATTAGCTTTGCAAAAAATCATGATATCATCCGCATAAAAAAGATAAGAAGGAAAGTGGGAATTACGTGTGTAACGCATCGGTGCGAGAATGCCATTATGCACCGAGGATAATAGTCTACGACTTAAAAATCTTCCGCTATCCCAAAGAGAATGAGAGAAAGCGGATCACCTTGGCGAACTCCCCGGGAACAACTGAAGTACCCCCTCACTCCGGCATTGGTTAAAATAGAAATTCTAGCCGATTTCATGATGCTATGGATCCAGGAGCAAAAAGTATTCGAAAAACCAAAGGCTTCAAGAACCGTAATCTGAAATTCCCAACTCAAAGAGTCAAAAGCCTTTCGGATGTCAATTTTCAATGCTAAATTACCACCGAAACTCCTCTCATTTAAAGTGTTAACACCCTCCGAGGCCATAGCAATGCAATCGTGAATGTTTCTGCCTTTCAAGAACCCATACTGATTATTAGAAACAATTCTCGAGGCAATACCGGACAACCTTTCAGCTAAAATCTTAGTGATAATTTTGTACGTGAAATTGCTCATCACAATAGGCCTATACTCATCAATTCTGATCGCATCCTCCTTCTTGGGAATAAGAGTCATGAGGTTAGAGTTCAAAGAAGGCGTCATGAATCCCGTATCAAAAAAATTCAGCACCACTCTGCAAACATCCGTATTAACAATATCCCAATACTGTTGGTAGAAATAAACTGTGAATCCGTCAGGGCCGGGAGCACTGGCAGGATCCAAGCTAAAGACGGCGCGGCGAATATCTTCCGTCGTAGGCTTAGAGATCAAAAAATTATTGTCCTCTATCGAAACAGAATGGGGGATAACCGAATTAATCATATGTCTGTTAATATTCAAGGTTGATGGGGCAGAAAAGAGCGATTGAAAAAAGCTCACAATATGATCCGTAATAACCTCCGAATCGGTAGAAATGGCATCACTAATTTGCAGTACATTAATCCCAAATTTTGATTTTCTGACATTGGCGACCCGGTGAAAAAAAGAAGAGTTACGATCACCCTCCTTTAACCAATGAATACCACTCTTCTCTTTCAGGTATGTTTCTTTTTGCAAAAGATGGGTTTCCAGTTGAGAATGCGCTTCGATCTCTATATTACATAAATCTTCGGAAATACCCGAAGAGTCAATTCTAGATTGCACCTCACTGAGCTTATCCATGGAGCGGGATATATTAAAGTCTAAATTTCCAAAGATTTCCCTATTCCAAATCCGTAAAATAGGGCGAAGCTGTTTAAGCTTAATACAAAGCAATTGAGCAGGCGGGAGTGAAGGGAAATTGCCATTTCAATAGGATGAAATCACATCTTTTAAACCCTGGTGCAAATCCCTCATAGATTGAAATCTGAATCTAGGGATAGGAGAAGTGCAATTCGAGAACTTAAATAAGAGAGGGTGATGATCAGACGAATGTTTAGACAAGATAGTGCATGCAAAGCTGGTCCAAGAAGAAACAAAAGACTGATTAACTAAAACATTATCCAAACGGGATCCCACTCTCGCATGGCCATTACGATTGTTACACCAAGTGAATAAAGGGCCAACAGCCCCAATATCCACTAAATCAGAATTTTCAATGCATTCCCGAAAGTCCGTACACGAGCAAGAAGAGGGATAATTACTAGATTTTTCATGAGCGCCCAAAACGGCGTTGAAATCACCAACAAAACTCCAGTTACCAGGTCGTAAACAAGCATTACCAATTTTAGAAAACAAAGTTCTTCTCATGACAATATCAACATTTCCATAGACAAAACCAATGTTCGTATCCAAACCACCCTCAGAAAAATGTAATGAAATGAGTTGATCCGAAACCATACCTAAAGAAACGGGTAGAGCCAAAGAACGAGATTTAAAGATCCAAAGAGTAGGTAAATCTTTAGTGTTCATGGACAGCAGATCAAAGCCAAGCTGCATCCAAAAACGGTTCTCATTAGCATCAAAGGAAATCATAGGTTCAGCTAAACAAATAAAAAATGGCTTGGTATTCTGATTACGAATACCCCTGCAATTCCAATACAAGATGATCATATCAAGCGGGTGGGTTTCTGCTTGCTCTTAGAAGAGCTAGTAATTTGCTTTTTCCTGATAGCCATTTTAAGAGTTTCTTTCCGTGATACTTGCTGCCATCCTTCTTCGACAGCTTGAGAGGGAGGGACAATGCTATTATCTATACGTAAGGTAATCTCCAACTTTGATTGATCAAGTTCAGGTCCCTCTTTATCCGAATCACACAAATTACCCCAGGATTGCTTACTAGAATTCGAAAGCACATCCTTATTCTGAATGTTGTTCTCTAAATTAGTTCGTAAATCCACCAAATTGTTAACAATGGTTTGAGACAAATTATTATTCACAACAGTGGCTTGATCAATTTCCATTTCTTCCTCAATATTCCTATCTGCCGAAGCAGCCAAATCCTTTCCCGGATCAGAAGCCATGATAGTCCCAAGATAATTATCATCTTTATTTTGCTGCTCAAGGGTTTCAGTCAATTCCTCAGTCGAATTGCTAATAATATTTGGAGATTGGACATCATTATGTGGTCTCCCCTCAAAGACATGCTGATCGGGTTTGTTTCTGATGAGAAGGGCCGTATTCATATCATTAAATTCCTTGGCAGGTTGCTTATTACGGTCTTTTGCAATATGACCCGATGGTTTGTTATTCCTTCTGCACTCATAAAGTTTATGGCCAACTGATCCACACAGCTTGCAATAATCTGGCAAGTTTTCGAAAGATAGGTCCACCCAAAGTTCATGGCCTTGACGTTCAACTCCGACAGAAGGAGGTAGCTCCGAGGATAAATCAACATCAACCAAGACTCTGGCAAAATGGCCAAAATTTCCCTCCGAGGTAGCCCTGTCCACACGAATAAAGATACCAAAGCAACTGACAATCTCCGCGAGAATCATAGGATCCCAATACTCCCAAGGTAAGGATTAGAGTCTAACCCACACTTGAACATTAGTCGATTTATGAGCTGTAGGGTCGAAATCCGGTACCCATGGCTGAATCCGAAAAATCCCCGGTTTAAGGTGAACATTTCCCTTACTCCAGACTAAAGCTTTGGCTTCAGGATTACCTAGCATGACATGAAAATATCCCCGGCCCAGCGAGATAAGTTTCCACTATGTTGACAAGCCCCAGATAGCCGCAAGCTTCAATTTAAGATCATCGAGTTTCCAAGGGGAGTCCCCTTTTTCCCAAAACAATTTGGCCAATTAAAGAGTTGGAGCAAAGCTTAATGCGATTATCATATAGCTCTTGAGAGATTTTAACAGATTTAAATCCCCATTTCTCAGAGATTCGGGCTTTGGAAACAAAGATTTTAGGAGTTTCACCATGTACCACATTAGCATAAGACTGTTTCTTCAAACCTGGAGCAGAAACTGAAGCTCGATGATCAGAAGGAATAGGATGCGACGCTGATTCCCTGGCGAAGGAGGATCTATCAAAGAGATGCGCAATACTGAATTCAGCCAAGTTGGACGGAGAGGCCATGCATGGGATTGAACGAAGAGACTGATTCCGACAAAGAATAGAATAATATCAAATTGCTAAGAGAGAATGGGCACCCTATTGAACTGGAATATTTTAGGATTAATTCCCATGCAAGCACTAAGGAACGTGTTGCATGGGATGGGGGAAACACTAAAAAATTCACAAAGGGAATAAAAGGGGGAATGGGCCAAATGATAAAGAAAGAAAAGGCACAGAAAGTAGGAGACAGCAAGGAGCAAAATCAAGAAAGAGAATATCTCCACATGGGCAAAGATCGCCGGTAATCACCCTAGAGAGAAGGGAGACCTTCTCTCACTAAACATTTTGAGTACTTCTGATCTTACACTTCGAATTCTAAACCTCAGGATCTTGTAGTGTACCATACAATACCAGTAAATCAAGGAAAACGATCATCCAAACAAAGCCAAAATAACTAGTTATTCAGTACAAATAAACAAATAGTTAACCGGTCGGGTTCGAGGATGAGAATCATATTCAACGAGTTGATTGTCGAAAGAAATATGATGCAGTACGTGGAAAGAAATGAGGATAAGCGATCCCAAACCGTTGATATAAGAAAATTAACGAAACCATTCTAACAACGTTAGAAATTCCAATCTCTAAAATAATTAGCCTTTTTAAAAATTCTAGAAATCGCAACTTTTAATATTATTTCGAAAAATAATAAGATGTATGTTATTCAATAATAAGCATGATAACAAAAACTCTCTTCTATTACAAGAGTGCCTTTTAAGGGTAAATTATTCAAAAGAATATAGAAACTTAATACAAATACTAAATGGGAATTCTTATTATATAGGAAAAAGTACATGACGTTCCAAATAAAATTTATTTCTAACTAAGATAAATATCAATTGAAAATAACTTCAATCTCTTCAAGTGTCATGAAGTTGTTTCCAGTTGAATTACTGAACCAGTTGAATTGTGGTCATCAAATAAAAATTTGGAACACCAGTTACTTCGGGGCCATTAATGGGTACCAGGACAATTGACACCAGTGTGAGTTGGTGTCAGACTGCCGTATGCAGTGGCACCAGTTTTCGGAGTTGGTGTCCGACTGCCGTATGCAGTGGGTGTCCGACTGCCGTATGCAGTGGCACCAGTGTTCGGAGTTGGTGTCCGACTGCCGTATGCAGTGGCTCAAGGCATTTGTGGCATTCCATCTATGTATAAAATACAAACATAACAGTTACATTAACATAAGCTTAATCGTTTGAAGTAAGAAAAACTACAATAGTAATCGTTAGAATTTTTAATAAAAAAAATTATAAAAGGAATTTGATAAACTTGTACCTTTTGCAAGTAATCCTCTTGCAAAAATGAGAGTTGGAGGATAGATAATGGTGAGAAAGAGAATGAAGACTATATATATATATATATATATATATTGTCACTTCCATTTATTGTTCTTAATAATATAAGTTCAATGGTTTGGATTCACCTTCATTTGTTGGATCGAATTTGAGTCGTATAACAGAGTTTCGAACCTAAAGATCAAGAGTATAGATTTTGAATGTTTTATTGATGAATTAAATTTTAACATGTGGCAGAACGTCCATGTGTTGTGCCTGCTTCAAAGCTAAAGAATATTCGCATGATAGGGAGTGTTGGAAGAGTATGACAACGTAATACCTTTCAATATTTGAATAGTTGGTTATTGGGAAAACAATGACAAAAAATTAAATGAAATGTAAGTATATATTTGAATAAGTTTCTAGACAGATTTTTGAATATCGTACAATAAAATTTATTGAAAACTTATTATCATATATTTAGAGTTAAAAAAAATATTGTAACATAAACCATAGTTACATATAAACTACTTTTGAAATAATATAACACTTTCCAACATTGGTTACATAATACTTAAGAGTAGCTACTGTTAATTAACATTTTTTTCTTTATAACACCTAATCAAAAAGAGTTTTTTTTTTTTAAATTTATTTGATGTTGTCGTTAGTAGAAGGTTTTGAAAATCATTTTCGATTGGTAAATGACTTTAACTCTTGACCTATTTCAGTCATTGACTTATGGCTTCAAGCACAACTAATTTGAACTTTCTTTTTGACTTGTCACTTCTAGTTATTACTGGGCCAGATTTTAATGCAGTTCTCCCCACTGCTCCGTACAGTTTTCTAACTAAAATTTGACGCCAGAAAACCTGGACTTAAATGTAATTAAAATGAAGAAAAAGAAAATAAGAAGAAATAAAGCTAAATCAACAGAAAAGAAAAATATTAGAAAAGGAATAAAAAATCAACATGAGTAAACCCATGAAACAAAAAATACAGCCACGAATGGGATATAAATAGCACCCATATAAGGAGAATATTTCTTGTGATCATTGTGACTCTTTATGTGCTACAAAAAACTATTTTTCTTTATTCCAATGTTTACCAGTTATTAATGAGAGATACCTTCCTCAATCGCATCGTAATTATGATCATTTAATGCTTAACCTAAATCCACGTAACGTTCCGAAAATGAGTTGCTCTTCATAACGATAATATTTTCTTCATAATTGCTTTTACCGAACCTTTCGGCCTAAGACCTACCATCAGGTTCTTGTGCAATTGTAGAAGTAACAAGTTGAGCAGGTCAACAAACTGGCCAAATCATATGGTAAACTAGAGAATTAGAAATCGTGATAGGATTAGACATTGAGGTTGGCCCTTCAACAATCAATGAACTAGAGGCATTAGTTGTGTGTAGCAAATTGTCATCCGCCCCAATTCTTGTGGGTTGCA
>CAOJBI011025139.1:0-12707 GCA_948277035.1 Euphorbia corollata | reverse complement strand
CCAATTGTGCACATTGATGATGTTTGTGAAGCTCATATCTTTTGCATTGAAAATCCTAATAAGATCAAAGGAAGATTCCTCTGTGCTGTTGCCAATCCAAATGCCTTGGAGATAGCCACTCGCATCACTCAGCAATTCCCTGAGTTCATTATTGCCAATGAGTAAGCATTTTTTTTTACACTTCGTTTCGTGATTTTTTTGTTTTGAACATTGTGATTATCCCCATTTTTTTTTAAAACTTCACCTTATAGCCTCTATTTTAAATTTTTAGAGATTGAACTCAACTAAACTAAAATTTAAGATTTGAAATGACCCGTGAGCGTATTACAATTAAGTACATTTGACTCAAGACGAGCGAGTATAAGATCATCTAGTTTGATGCATAGTGCATAATAAAGTAGTTTTTTTCCCCTAAAAAGAAGTATATGAATAGAATTCAAAGAAAATTGTATTACTTGAGAAAATATTTATGGAATGGAGTTAACTTTATCAATTTCTTGCCTCACACATGATATACTTTTAGTATTATATGGGATTGCTAACATGAATGAATTTTGATTTTACATAGATTCAAGGGAGAAGGTGGAGAAAAGATAATAATGGATACATCAAAGTTGGAAAAGATGGGTTTTGTGTACAAGCATGATGTGGACAAAATCTTATATGACAACGTAGAATGTGGAAGGCGACTGGGAGCTCTTTAACATTGCATATTACATTTCTATGTATTCCATTTCGAAATGCTCTGTTAACCTTTATCGAATCGGTGTTGAGTTAGAAAATATGCATTTTTCTATAATGACATTTTTAAAAAGCGCATTGGAACTACATGCTTCCCTCATTTAAACATCTCTATGTTGTCTTGCCGTTTCTTAATTTAAGCTGATATCCATTTCTTAAATTAATAATAATGCATTTCTTACTCTTATCAGTCCTGATCATGATGCATATAAATCTTAGTGGAAATTGGTTTTCATACTCCATATGGTATAATATTGGACCCGAGAAATTGGTTTTCACTCTTCTTTTGTGATTGCAGGGACATTACAAACTGAAAGAAAGATTCAATTTTATTTTTCTTGCTCTGGTATTATTTATGGTTAAAGATCCAATCTTTTTCTTTCCTCTGCTATTTACCGTGCATGTATTTTAAAATAGCAGTAGAAGCACTGATGCAGCAAGTAGATATTTTGTTCACTGTGAATGAGGTTGTCCTTTTTAGTTTTCCTAATTTTGTTACTATTTAGACACATTCATATCATTTCTGTAATCTTTCTTTTGTGAAGAAGCCCAAGGAAGTTTCATAAACTCTTACCGCAAATATTTTTAACTATAGAGAATGAAAGACATAAGATTATCTGATGTGTTCAAGTGCCTATAAGAGGGTGTGCCGTGAAATTCTATTAATATGTCGGTATGGTGATACCAAAGTTTTGTGTTGATGATCCATTATTATGCGAGTAGTTATAATTTGGCCGAGATTCCGCTGCCACATTACTATCATATTTTAGGTTTTGATCGAAACACCGAAAGCAGAGGTACCCTGGTTTAATTGTCTATGGATTATTTTTCTCAAATTGAAGCTCTTTTTTTTTTTTTTTTTTTTTGAACAAAAAGGATATTATCATTAATACCGGTAGCTTGGACTACAAATTGACTGATAAATGAGTAAAGAAACTACATATACCAAACAAGATATCCTATCATCACCGGAGAAACAAAACCCACCATACTGGGGGAAAGATATAAACTTACAACAAGCAGAAAACACATAAATAAAACATTGCAAATTGTAGCGTTTAGTCTTACAACTGACAATTTTGAAAATCCACCACCATAAAAGCTCTGTTAAACTCCATAAACTCGACCAACGTTGAAGATCTGAAATGATCTTGATAAAATAAGATAGATCTGGGCGTCGAAAGAAGAAGATCAACATAAATCTTTGCCTTAAAGTCGATAAAGTCCATCCCACTATCAAAATCGAGATATGTAGCAGCAGATCTATGGTTAAAGGCAACAATCTCGCAGCAAAAGATCAAAGAAACATATGCAAATTATTGAGAGATAACATAACAAAAAATACATAAAAAGCTAAATAAAAACCTGGACTGGAGGAGGAAGAATGCTCGTCGGAGCGTTCTTCCCCCTCTAAAGGAAGAGGCAAGAGCTTGAAGCTTAGGAACAAAATTTGCAGAGAAGAGAGAAAAGGGGAGGGAGAGAGTTTTTAGTTATGAATTATATTTTAGTTGTTTCGGATATACAAAATTACTAATGAAAAAAAACCTACAACAAACGTTTAACAGGTAAACTAAATAGACAACAAATACGTATTTAATTTTCTGCGGTTAAATTGTATTTTTATCCATCTAATATTTTTATATCAAAGCATAAAATTGATTCTGTAATGTTGTTTCTTAAAATTTTGATTAGTGCAACAGTACTTAAGGTTTGTGATTGAGGTCTTGGCCTAGTGGTTAAGACGGAAGTTGTGGTCTCTAGAGGTCCCAGGTTCGAATCACATCCGGGGTGGGTTGTACATTTTTCTTTTCATTTAATAATGTAAGTCCAAATGAGTCAATTAAAAAAAAAAAAAAGTAGTTAAGGTTCTGTAATTGTTTATTTTCACTTTAAATAAATATACCCCTGCTCCTCTCTCATGTTTGATATTTCATCAAATGATTGGATGTATTTTATTTTCAGGTTTCAATCAATTCATAAGATAAAGATATCTAATTTTTAGGAATAAAGTAATTTAAAGTTTTAATAATTAATAAACTCATCAGTATTTGATTCTCAAAAAATGTTTGGTAAGAGTTTTGAGAAAAAATTATTGATAAATAATTTTGCAATACTATATATATATATATATATATACTAGTACAATTTTTTTTGAAAGGAGTACTAGTACAATTTACAATGAAAGTTTTTTATTTTATTTAATATGCAATACAAAACTTTTCAGTTCAACTTCTTCTTTTTTTGTATGTGTTCGGAATACAAGCAAACAGTTTATCCAACAAATTAATTAAATGAAACTATTACAAATAAAACAAATAATTTCATTTTGTTCACTTCAAATCTCATGAGTTAAAATTTTTATATTTAATATTGTTTTCAAAGTTAAAAGAAGTTGTCCCAATAAAATATATAATAAAGGCTTTTTTGTTTGTCAAATTTTAATTATATATTCCGTTGATTTGAACATTGAAAGTAATCTTTTTGTTTACATGGAGCATCTAATTTTGCTTTTAAAATGTGAAGTTTGGATTGATGTTACTCATATGTTCATCATTATTTTGCTTCCTAAAAATAATTTTTTATGATTATTTTACTCTAAACAATTATTATTTTATTGATAAATGGTATGATATTCGTTTTTGTAAATAAATTAATTTTGAAACTAATTACAAAAATCAGAAGTTCTTTTTTACGTTATTAAAAAAAAGAAACCATCACTGTAAATAATTTATAAATGATTGGAATCTGCACCGGCGCTTGTTAACTCGCGAACACTAGTCAAGAAACTAAAACGACGCTGTTTAACAAATTAGAACGCCCATTGGTCAACAGTTCAAAAGTTTATATAACGTAACTAAAAAAAATCTGGTCAAAGCTAAAACTTCTCTTTTCTGCGGCATTAGGGTTTCAAAATTTCGTTATTCTCCAAATTAGCTAAGATCATCACCGACCTTTCTGGATTCTGCCATCTTTAAATGTTAATCCATATCACAAAAAGGTGAATAACACGAACTATTAATCCTCTTCTTTACCTTACTCTTTCAATTAGTAGACTACTGGTTCGTGATTTCCGGCATAGCTTAGAGGTGTGTTTCTTGTTTGTTTTCATCTATTTTATTTTTCGGTTTCTCTTTCTTTTTCGGTACTCGATATGTAAACAAATGTTGTGATGGCGGTGTTTGTTTAGATTGAAAATCACTCTAGGGATTTGATTGTCAAGTTGTAGGTGCTTTATGATTTTTTTAAGCTGCTATTCGTTTGTTGTATTGCTTGGACTGGTGCAAAATTGAAGACAATATTTTATCTTTGTTAGTTTGGTATACTAGTTCTTTGGCTGGAGATACTGAACCATTTGGTTATCATTCTTATTTTCTGCTTGCTTTGTTCTCACGCAGGTTTTTGGGCGAAAAGGGGGATATTTTAGAGTTGCTTAACTCATAGATGTGCTGGAAGTTATGAGAATATTTTTGAAGTATAGTTGTAGCAGTTCTCTTCTCTTTCGTAAACGGGCTCATAAAAAAATTCTAGGTTTAGAAGTGTAAGATGCCATCTACATATTTTTCAAGAGTAAGAAGCGCAGTTCAGAATGACATTCGTCAATCAGTCTTAGGTCAAGAGACTGGGCTCCAAAAATCAGCTGAAGCTATTGTTAGGCAACTCAAGTCACAGTTTTCCAATTACAGATTTTTTCACTCTGTGCGAATTCTGTCACTTGCAGACATACAGGCTTTATTGAGACCAGGAACTGTTTTTGCTGCTCAATCTGACTTGTTATTGGTTAATAACCGTAGAAGAAATATCTCTGTGGTTGGAGCACTTTCCCGCACATTTTCAGTACCTTCTGTTTCAGGCCCTCCTTTTCAGGTTTGTGGGTATCATATTGATCGAGCCCTTTGTGGTACCAGTGAAATTACAGGCAGTGGAAAGTTGCAAAATAAACTCATGGCTGCTTGTGCATCTAATGCTGTAATTGGTGAATGTTTTCTTGAGAATCTTACTTCAAGGGGTGGCCGTCATCCAGTTTCGGCCCACAATGCTAGCATATATTGTGGTAGAAAAGGTTCCCAGGGTTACAGAAACATCAGTATGAGCTTGAAGAATCGAGAGCAATCGACCAATTCTGCAATTAATGGATATTTTCTCTATAGTGCCATGAAGAAGTGGTGTGATTTTAATCCATACTTAGAGATGGGATCTAGGTATTTCCACAATTCATCTCCTTGTTTGTCCGCAGGAACTGCTCCTGATGTAACCTTTGAGAATTCTTCCCCTCAGGAACTGCCTGAAACTTCTTCTGTTACTTCAGAACAGTAAGTTCTTCAATAGTTTTCTTGTTCTCCTATTGGATTATTCTCTCTATATTTTGTCTAGCTTGGTTCTGATGGTAAATTTTTAAATTGCATATTTGTTCGTTTGCTTTGAAGGATGCAATTATAATAATTTTAACCACCCAAAAGGAGTTCATATTTTTTATTAGCATGGTTGAGATTTATGTATATCTCTCAGCTCTTATACTGGTAGTGCTTGGAATTTATTGCAGAAAGAGTTCTGCCGGGAAAAAGTTGAAGCTGATTTCAGGATCCTGCTACCTGCCCCATCCTGACAAAGAAGACACTGGAGGAGAGGATGCTCATTTTATTTGTACAGATGCACATGCTATAGGTGTGGCTGATGGTGTGGGTGGTTGGGCTGATCATGGTGTTGATGCAGGGCTATACTCTCGTGAACTCATGTCTCATTCAGTTGCTGCAATTGAAGACGAGCCTAAGGGTTCAATTGATCCTTCTAGGGTCTTGGAGAAAGCTCACTCTAGCACGAAAGCTCAAGGTTCCTCGACAGCATGTATTGTAGTACTCTCTGATGAGGTATCCCATTTGCATTTTTAGCTTGCTTTTACCATAAATAGCTGTTGGAGATGTTCTGTGCCTTTATCAGGTCAAGATAGGTACTACAAAGGCTCTGCAACATAATTTACTGTCACTTTCAGATGATCAATCTCTTAAGTTGTTTTTCTATGACTTGTTGATTTCAACTAGGCTTGGCGAATCCATTATTTTTCCGCCTTTTGTAATTAGAAATCATCCTCATTGATGCATACCATTTCATATTATCTGCAGCAGGATTCACCTGACTAATACAGTGAAAATTTCTACCCTTGCTTGATGTATGAGAACTGCACTATTTAAATTATAAAGCATAGCGCACTTTTTGAGAAACATGATTTCTTATCAGTCAACAATTTTTTTTTTACTTGAGTTTATAGCATGATGAATTTGTGCTTTCTTATTCTTGAGAATCAACAATACCCAGAAAACGTGCATCACAACTGTTAACTTTTGATTGCTCAATTTCTTGAATCAGTTTTATATTATACTTATTTATCGGCAAATAATTGTTGTTGGTTTGGTTAGGGACTACATGCGATCAATTTGGGGGACAGTGGTTTCATAGTGGTGCGAGATGGATGCACTGTATTCCGTTCTCCTGTGCAGCAACATGGTTTCAATTTCACCTATCAACTCGAGAATGGAGAAAATGGTGATTCACCCAGCTCTGGACAGGTTTCTTTTCTTTGCCTTGCCTTCTCCATGCTGCCATATGCTTGTTCTCTTCAAGGAAATACATAAAAGATATAACCTCTAATTCTATAATTAATGCCTGTGTAGTTTGCCGGAAAATTGATTCCACAGTTGTGATTCTCCTTCATGTTTGGCCTTAGAATCTCCCAAAAGATACTGTAGTTTGGATTCGAATAACATGTATATTCATTTGTACAGTTATTTGACTTGGGGATCTGTTTTGGTTCAGGTATTTAAAGTTCCTGTTGCTCCTGGGGATGTTATAGTTGCAGGAACAGATGGACTTTTCGATAATCTGTACAACAATGAGATCACAGCAGTAGTGGTTCATGCCACAAGAGCTGGCTTAGGGCCTCAGGTGACAGCTCAAAAAATAGCAGCATTGGCACGGCAAAGAGCACAAGATAAAGATCGACAGACCCCATTCTCCACTGCTGCTCAAGATGCTGGGTTTCGCTACTATGGTGGAAAACTTGATGACATCACTGTTGTTGTTTCATATGTTTCCAGCTCCGAAGATGTATGATTCCCTCTTCTTCCTTTGTTCCTTTTTCTCATATAGACTTGCTGTATTTTGAAGTTGAATGATGCTGTTGACATATAGTAATGTATACTTACATACTGTGCAGGAACACCAATCTTCTTCTTCTTGATTATGTTGGGGAAAATTTTGTTGTTAGGAAGAACGGTTTGGATGGTGTGGACATTGGAGGTTATCTGTGGTGTAAGTTATAATGAACTTGAACATCCAGAAATAATGCATTTTTTGTATTGTACATATCAATTGCCACATCTGTTAATAAGTCCTTGTTTTGCTGTACAAATTGAACGGGCTTATGTACCGTTCTCAAATTCCATTTTCCAGACTGTTGGAATGAAACAAATTAGTTTTGTATGCTTTGCTGATTCTCCATCCCTGGATTTCGTTGAATACCGTTGTTTTAGACTTATTTTACCATATAGCGGAGTTTTGCCGTATATTCCACTTGTTGAATTGGTGAATGCACATTTATGAACGTGGGTGAGGTAAGGTATAATGTATTGTTCTTATGTTTTCTAACTGCAATTAAAGCTGGTTTATGCTTGTTTTATTGTATCCAGAATTGTAAGTTTTTGTTACAAAGAGAAGGGCCGTCGAAGCATACAGTTCACACTTATTGTACTTGTTAAATTTGCCAATTCAGTAATTTTTTATTTGTCAAACTTGTGTTTTTGACATTCTTATTGTTTAATAATTGTATGAGTTGAATGAATTACAGACGAATTGAAAAGTCAATGTGATGGACTTAAAGTGTTGTAACTCTGGATTCTATATTTGTATAAATAAGATGAAAGATGAATTGACGAGTCAAACCTAAGAACTTGCATAATGATGGATGGTGCATAAAATAATTGAATTTGGAAAATTTAGTACTTTTAAAAAAATGTTGGTTCTGGAATTGGATGGTGTGTTGGACATGAGAGGACAATGTACTGGACAAATACATGTAATAATATAAAACAATATGTTTGGTCTGAAAATGCCTTTTCGCATACCTTCTGCTCTCACATTCCCTTAAAGAAATTACGAAAATTTGATGTCATCAACTCCAAACTCGTCTACGTACAAGCTTAAACGATTAAGTGGGAGTTGTGCCATAGATTTGCAAGACCAGTCATTTACCAGCAATAACTTGTATGAAACTGACCGAATAACGAATTTGGACCACAAAAAAAGCTCAGTTAACGGTCACCAAGAGAAATTAAATTCAAAATTCTCCAAGAGACTAACAATTTTGAATTTGGTTGTTTTTTGGAATTTTGTTTGACCTTATCCCTTCACCCAACCCCACACCACAGAGATCGTTTTTCGTGGCTTCTAATTCGTAATTACGCTTGGTATCATTCCTTTCAAATCATTTTCATTGTTCTTCGTTTCTACTCCCTCATTCGCCATTTTAAATCCTCCAAATCCCTCTGCTTCGTCTAATTTTGCTTCAACAACCAGTCATTTTGCGGTTCAAACATCAATTACAGCTGCCTTAAGATTTCCCGCCATTTTTCATTTGAACTTAGTCTTGCAAATTGAATTAGGTATTCACCAGAATGGCGACTTTTTCTCGGAAGGAAAGCGTTCTTTTGGGCTATAACTATAGCCATCCGATTACTGCTCCAGAGAGTCCCGATATCGATTTCGGCGATGTGTTTGGCGGTCCCCCAAGACGGGCGTCTATTCAAGATATGAGATGCAGCTTCAGCGAAACTAAGGATTCATTTGGCGAGTATGAAACAACCTCACGTCGCCACCATAGATGGTCTGGTCTTAGTGAAAAGCCGGTTTTCGGAGAGGAACGTTTTAACTGTAGGCGATATGCAAGTGATGACTTCTTCGATGATATTTTCGGAGGCAATGATTCGTTGTCTTCCTCACCTAGAGATCCATTTAATTCGAATCCTGCTTCCAAAGTTGCAAGTCCTGGCCGTCCGATTTCACCCAGAGTTTCTGAGCCTTTCGCGAGTTCATCTCTACCAGCTCAGTTAAGGTATTCCGTTTGATCATCAGTGCAATCTGACAGCATTTATCCCGATTGAATATTTTTCCATTGGCAGTTTTTGAGTAGAGGTAGTATGGTACTGGATAATAATGCTCCTTTGTTCATGGTTGCTCTTATTGTCTGTCAATTCTCCTTTTCAGTGTTCCATCGATTGTTTTGTAATCAAATTCAACATCACAAGGTTGAGAATCTCAATTTTATTTGCTGCTTTTACCAGTGTATGAGGAAGCATATTGGCTGATTTTACTTTTTGTAAATGTTTATTCTGATTGCTGCTAACTTTGCAGTCTCCCTGGCAAACTGATCAACCATCACAAAAATAAGGACGGTATTTCAAATGGTCTTTTTTCACATGCTCCTCTATCTCGGTTTTCAAGCCAAGTTCAGGAGGAGTCTAGGAATTATGTTTCTTCCCAGAGTTCCTTATCCCGGGAGATATCTGCAATCAGTGATGAATCAGCAAGCTCAGAACGACCTGAGGAAGTGAACAAAGACAGAAATCTGAAAAAGGATTCAGCTGATTCTGAAGTTCCAAGTGTTGGCCACCAGTTTCACTTCTCCATTTACAAATGGGCAAGCAAAGGGGTGCCCTTGTCTTTGCCTTTTAGAGGAGCGCATAGAAAAATGATGGACAAGATTAAATTCGATAGAAGTTCAAGTGCTTCTGGACGGATAGCATGTGAAGGTATGGCAAAGGAATCTCCAACAGTTACTTTAAACAAGATTGACAGTGGTTTCTCCACATTCGTTGCTACTGTTTCTTCAGATGATAATTCTTGTGAGATTGAACTCGATAATACAAAGAACAGCTCTAATGTTTATGTGGTGCAAAGCAAACCGGTTGAGGAGGCAATTCATGATAATTCTGACATTCAGGATTTGAAAGCAGATAAAGTTCCATTTTCCGCAGCTAAACAAGATGCTCCCAAGAGTAACCTGAAGACATTACGCTCGCTTTTTTCAGGTAATGATTAGAAAGAATCCTGACCGAATTCTTGATCACAACACTTGCTTTTCCATTGATTACTTTTTCCATGCAGGTAACAATGAGGGGAAAGAACCAGAAGAAAGTGAGGTTAAAAGCGCCAAAAAATCATTTACTGCATATGATGATGCTGTCAAAAAACAAAGCAAACAAGATGAAAAAGGAATGGCAATGAACAATACAGAAATAGAGAAATCAAATACTCATGGAACACCAATATGCTCACAAGATATCCCTGCAAAGAGTCGAGCTAACGGAAAAATCAAAGAACTTCTGAAGATGTATGACCAGGAAACTTCTGAACAATCCAAACTTAAGGATGCTTCTCTTAACCGGAGCTTTAGATGGAAGGAGAGGGCCGATAGGAGCAAATTTAGGACTCAGGATAATCAAAGTCTTCCAACTTCTAACATATATGTGGATCATCCGAGGACCAGTACACCTGCCGCTACAGAAAAGGTAATGTGATCTGTTATTGGTTTATCTGTGCATCAATGCTGCATATAAATAAATGCCTTTTAGTTGATAGAATTTGAAATGTTTGCGTGGTTAGTATTCTACGTCATAATCATGAAGCCTGATAAACCTTGTTCTCAGGTAAGGACCGACAACTATGAGCCCACGAATATTTCTTCTGGGAGTTCAGAATCGACTGCAGGTATGCTTCAGTCTAGGAAGATTACTGATCAAGACTATCTAAATGAATACATAGGAAGCATAAGATGGAAGTAGAATAATGATATCCATAAATAATTGAATATAGGTACTTAATTGCTGGATACTGAGCTAGGTATGGTGTACTAGCACAAATCATTGTTTTCTCTAGTCTGATAATTAAGGTAAAGATAGTGAAGAATCATGATCATATTCTGCATTAACAATTTATAATTAGTGATATAATTTGAAGATAATATTCTTGTGTTCAAGTTTTTTTGGACCCTAAATATATATATTGCGAATCTGACTCAGTTGAAGTGCCATTTTCAGCATCAATTCCTAATGGGTCGGAAGCAAGAGATGGACATGGACCTGATTCTTTCTATGAAAATATTGAGGTAATCACATCAAAATTAAAAATATATATATTATCATTTCTTTTGTTAAAGTACCGTCAAACTGATAGTATTCATATATTGAAAAAGAAGATTCCAACATTACATTTAGAGTGGAAAAGCATAGTTACAAACTTACAATAGATTTCTCATATGGCTTCTAAATCAGGAAAGCATAAAATTTCCTGTGTCTATTTTAACAGGGATATAAAAATCTGGATTCAAATTCAATGTTCCAAAGATAGATCAATATAAAATGTGATGTTCATTGAAATATCAATAAGCTATCGCTAGTAATTCGGAAAAAGAAACTCGGGATCAAACTTGATGTTCAAATTCAATGTTTGTTTCTTTGACAAGTACTATCTTCATATTTGATCCACTGACAGATTACAGAACTAACCCAAGATGAGGATGGACTGCAACAGGCTGGCAGTATCCAAGATGAAATCCAGGTAATATGAAATCAACACCAGAAAATCCCCATCTTTTCATTTATAATGTCGATGAAATACTTATCTACAAACGTATATATCAGATTACTGATGCTGAAATCAGAAAGTGGTCACAAGGAAAGCAAAAGAACATCCGCTCCCTTCTCTCAACTTTACAATATGTAAGCCAACAACCAGATGAATCAATCTGTTGTACTCTACTTATATTGTATACGATTAAATTCGTGTAATGATCCAAATTGTAATTGAATACATTGCAGGTTCTTTGGCCTGAAAGTGGGTGGAAACCTGTTCCTCTTGTTGATATTATTGAAGGAAATGCAGTAAAAAGGTCATATCAAAAGGCCTTACTTAGCCTGCACCCAGATAAACTACAGCAAAAAGGTGCTACCTCGCATCAGAAATACGTTGCAGAAAATGTTTTTGATGTTCTACAGGTACTAATCAATCATATTCATCCACTTAATACATCCCTAACCATAAACTTCAATTGTGATGTATAGAAGTTCAATTTCTCCTTTGAGAACAGGAAGCATGGACTCACTTCAACTCACTTGGTTCAATGTGACAATTGGATGCGAATTTGGACAAGTAATACAATACCTCAATATCACATTATGTACATAGGAATGAGACTGAACTTTGTTCATATATGGATAGCAGTTCAGGTTTATCCAGTTTAATTCAGGTCGTTTTCAGTTCAAAAGACTAGAGCCTCAAGGCTCATTATAAAATATTTCGGAAAGAATGTGCATGATAAAGTATAGCTGTGCAAAAAGTATGCATAAACTGGACTCTGTATACTATAGGTACTTTGTGTTGTTTTGGACATAACTTCTTGCCTCTTTATTACATTGATTGAAGATTGCAGTTCTGTTGATATTTACCTTTCAAGAGTGTCATGTCAATTTGTCACATGCTTGGAAGAAACAAAGAGTAAAAATTTCAATTGTTGAACTGTTTTTTCTTTGGGTCTAAATATAAAAAAATTACCTAGAAAAAGATGATTTGCAATTATTATAAAGCATGGTTAATATAAATATATAGTAAATATTCTCCTAAAAAGAATACAAAATGATGTTGAGAATCATTTTCCTATTCCTTTTTGAATGATTGGACAGAAAGAATAGCACCCAAAATTTCATGAAATCTTGTAATCTACTACAATAAACTGAACATTTACTTTTTTTTCTTAAATCCCTAATAATATGATTTGGACACTGTTATTAGACTCTTTTTCAACTCAAATGAATGATTATTTGCCATTAGGCCTTTAAATTCATAATTAGATGTTATTGGATATTTCTTAGCACAAGTAGATTCCGTATTTGATCATGCAAAGTAATTTAATAAGACTAATT
>CAOJBI011024049.1:0-10718 GCA_948277035.1 Euphorbia corollata | reverse complement strand
GTTTTAGTGGGGTTGTTAGTACCTAGGTAGCACATAAACTCCCAGACACTAATATTTCCATTTCAGAAACCGGAACTCGCAAAAACCAGTGTACATTTCTGGGCCATTTGGTAAATAATAAAAGTTGGAAAATCGTTTTCTAATGATAGTGAAATTGTTTCCAGCTGATTATTCTCAATATTATAAACTATGCCATGTCTAAGTTAAAATTTCTTTTTCTTCTAACACTCATTCAATATTTTGCAACTTTTTCATGTTTTTTAGAGTGCGATCGTGCTTCTTTTAATTATTTTGTTATTCTTCTATATTTTAAGAAAATAGAATCATGAATGCATATTTACAAGTAGGCCAAATGCATCACTAGCTCCATGAGAATGCTACACTAAACTATGAAAAGGTCCTTGTAGCTCCCTCAACTTGGCAAAAGTACATCCTGAATGCCACTTGCTAGCTTTTGATTGGAGAGAGAAAAATCAGGAGAAAGACATCTTTGTATAGTCAAACCAACCAAAGCTAACATATGGTGTTCAGATGGCAAGCTGATGCAGAGCAACGGTAGCTTTTTCAAAGTTCAGGGTGCATTAGGCGGAATGGAACAGATTCTAAGGGACATTGTGATGCATTAAGCCTTATAAGTTTTATATTTATGAACACACCCTCTATTTTCATTATTTACACGTTTCCCTAGGGTTTCGGAGCCAATATTTTTTTAGAATTGGCGTTTCCCTGTGTCTGTTTTATTTTCCATTTTGTTGATATGTAGTTTAGTATTTTTCATTTTGAGGATGTTTGTGAAATATTAGCCAATTTAAAAGTTCCTTCATGCATTGTTTATTTAATGAAGAAAGGATTAGAATTGCTTGTTAGGCCATGTCAATTATCACAAATATATGAAGAGTAACACGTGGCAACATGACTTCCTATTGATGAGATCATTAGGTGTATATGACCATAAATGGTTGAAACTCGTCCAATTGTTCTCCTCTTTTTACATAGGTTCGGATCTGATGTCATGGATACTGTGGTTTCCTGGACCAAGAGCTTGTGCATTAAGATTTCACTTGGTCAGAATTCAAATCACGCTGATGATTCCAATCCTGAATCTGTTGACCATTGTGATAAATATTTGTCTTCTTGGAGCGTACTTGACATCGGAACTGGCAATGGTTTACTCCTTCAAGAACTTTCTAAGCAAGGGTACACACTGAGAATTTTCCTGCAGCTCTGGTATCATATTAAAGCAATCAAAATGATAATAGATTAAAGATACTATATTTATACTGGACATTCTTGTGTCAAGTTGAGATCTTATTTCCCTTTGCTCTTATATGATATCAGCACCATATAAGTTTGAGATTGATGTTGAACAAGACTTAAGTGATGCTTAACAATTTGAAATTTATAAATACTAGGTATAAGAGCCTAAATGAAAAATGGTGGCTGATGTATAAAAGTTATAGTTTATCAATATGTACTTATGTAGAAATACACATGCACTCATAGTGCTGTTTTTTCTATTAAATAAGACTTTTAGTTTTTGAGGAACTTGGGACTTGAACCCAAGACCCTCACCTTCTTGATCCACATTGGGAGGTGCCCACCAAGCCATTGCTTGGTGGTTCACTCATGGTGCTGTTTAGAACTTGAAAATACCTTCAAATTTTGGTTGTCTTGATTTTATGTTCAATCATGTATTTGCATGTGGATGTCGCACCTCATAGTTGGCATAAATATTCCTTTGCAAATAATGATTTGCAGTGCTGCATCCAGAGTGGAACACTTGAGTTTCAGGATTATGAACAGTTTTTGTCCACTAGGCAGATTTTGCTTGCCAACTACAATATTATGAAATTAGACTGTAGAGTGATCAAAATAGCTGGCCAAACTTATTGAATCTTAGGGTTTTATGTTTAAATTTTTATTATAATGTGTTGATTTAGAGGGTTCAGTTTCAAACAGAAGAAATTAGTTGAAACTGAATTCAATTTGCCAGTGTACAAAATATTACTATTATAAATGTTGTCTTGATGAGGTATACACCACTGAAAATGGTAGACACCTGTAAAAACTGGTTTGTTCAGGTACTGGAGGACAAACATTCCCAGGCATTTAATTTGGAGATTTCCATTTCCTATGTTGGTTTAAGTTGTAGAGCATGAATCTAAAGGGTGAATTAGAAGTGTACTTGTCTTGAAGTTTAAGGTATGCAGAGAAGTGTTCAATAAGCAATTTTACAGTAGTCAAAATTACGGAGGGAATGGTGCTTTAGTTGTTATAGAAAGCAAATTGTAGTTGCTCCGTATTGTGGGCGTGAATGAATGGGGAAGAAAATAAATGATTAAAAATAAACATCCTTAAATTTCAAGATCTGTAAAATTTTTTTGCTATTATACATGCACACGGCGTTCATACAAGCACATGGATTACATGTTGCACTTATTGTATGACAGTATGAGGATATTGCATTATTTGTACTTTTTACTTGGTCGATCATATAACAATCTGTTGTCATAAAATTTGCTTGGGAGTTGCGTAGCTTGTTACAAGCTCGTTAATCAATAGTTAATAGTTAACAAGTAATTTTTTGTATAAATTTTAAAAATAAATGAATGTTTGTTACATTCTACTAGGAATGATGATAGATTAGTCTTCATGGTTTGGTTTCAGATTCACGGATTTAACAGGAGTAGATTATAGTGAAGGGGCAATTGATCTTGCTCGGAGCCTGGCTAATCGTAATGGGTTCTCCAACATTAACTTTATGGTATGACACATCTCTAATATAATGAGTATTTGAAAATCATGGAACTTTTTTCGTCTGATATTCATTTGCAAAATTATCTGATCCTGTTACTATGCTAGTTTATTGAATTTTTTTTCTGTATCCTTACCATCTTCCATGTTCCATCCATGTATCATTCCACATTTCCTGAATTTCCTACATGAACGCTAAATCCCAGCAGTAACTAGACAAACTTTGCACGCAAAAGGGGCAGATATGTTGTCCATCCTATCATTATAGCCAAAATATTTCTATCAACAACAAACAAAATTAGCTATGCTCAAAATATAGGATATCATCCACCTCTTATCAGTAGATACTCTACTATTTTGTGATGAAGCAAATGCTTTTATAGCCTTCTACCATAAAAACAAATCTTGAAGCATTCACCATATCACCCATAAGGATATGCTTACACAGTCAGACATGAACCAACGATAAAAAGAAAAAGAAAAATTAGAGTTCTAGAAGAGACGTAAGTTCAAAAATCTCTGGGCTGGAATTCCAACATTCTGCTGTAATTTATTTTATTTTTTTTAAATTTGCCTCATTTGAGCTTACAATAATAACAAAGGAAAACCTTATCCCCAACCCACTCGAATGTGGACTCGAACCTGTGACCTCTAGGATCACAGCTTCATGTCTTAACCAACTAGGCTAAGACATTTGCCACATTCTGCTGTAATTTATTGCTGCAACTGAAATATGAAATTTTAAGTAGCTTCTAGTTTGTAATTGTATTTTCCTTGAATGAAAGTAGGACTGCGGGAGTCAGAGTTATATGTTGGTACTACTGTTTAGGTGCTTGATATGATGAGGAAAATAAGAGGTCCCTATGGATTAAAATATACTATACATGATGGTACCACTAATGGAAGTAACAGAAGAAAATCTAGGGAAAAACAACTTTTTTGTATAAAGTCAGGTTTTCATGATTCAGTAATCAAAAGCGAAGAAACTGCTTTGTAAGAGTGAAAGCTACTTCTTCCAGTTAAGATAAGTGATAAATGAGTTGTTAAGACTTCATATATGAAGATTTGATTGTATTTTTAGTTTTTTAATATAACAAGAATTCCTATTAACTATATGTCTGTTTTCTTTGTTTCGTCCATTATAACCTCATAATGTGTATTGGGTCAATGGGTCTTACCTCTAGACGTATCTGATATGAGTTGATGCAACAGAACTTCCATATTCATTGAAGTTGAATAGCTACCTACTATACCAGAATAATGTCTTGCTAACTGTTACTTCTAGGGCGGCTGACAAATTGTGCCTTTTTTGTGGTATCAAAAATTTTCTAGTTGTTTTGGGACAAATTTTTGTTTAAATGATTTATCTCTGCCTATAGTCATTATGTTCTTGAAGTTCCAAATATATGACAGTAGAAGCTTGCTATTATTGCTTGCAAGTCTGGCAAATGCTATTTTCTACACGCTACCTGCTAATGAGAATTGGTGTTTGATTTTTTGTTCTTTCTACTACCATATTGACGGTCTGATTTCAACCATTTATTTAGAGCATAGTTGATTATTACATTCGCTGAGACACAATAATTAAATCATTATAATTTATGCCAAAGCCAAGCACAATTATACGTTGAGTTAGTGGTCGTTTAATTCCTTTGCTTACATGTTCACCTTTCCTACTTGTGTTGGGTACTTAGGTTGATGATGTCCTTGAAACAAAGCTTGAAAGACAGTTCCAACTTGTCATGGATAAAGGCACTCTAGATGCCATTGGATTGCATCCCGATGGTCACATCAAAAGGTAAAATCATGTTCAATACAATCTAGCTTAAGAGCCCGTGAACTTGTCCCTAAACACCATTTTACCCCATGAATTCTCAAAAGTTCCAAATAACCTTTGAACTTGCAAAAAGTGCACCAGTTTGCCCCTCAATGCCACATTTAAGTTTCCGTTTGGTTTGAATTTTCAAGACTGTCATTTTCCTGATATCTCTCTCCCTATTCAAATTCTGACATGTGGATTGGTGTGTTTTTTTGCAAGTTTAGGGGGTTATTTTGAACTTTTAAAAGTTCACTGGGTAAAATGGTGTTCAGGGAAAAGTTCGGGGCTCCGATGTATTCAGTCTTTTTTTTTAATGATTTTACTATGCGTACTTCCTTTTGATGAGATGAGAAGCTGATTCCGCATCTTATTTTTAGGATCATGTACTGGGACTCTGTTTCAAAGTTGGTTCCATCTGGTGGAATATTGGTAAGCATCAAGATAGTGTAAGTTTGCCAATTCTTGTGGCACTTTTCAATTTTTAATGGCCCATTTTGTAAAAATAACAGATCATTACATCATGCAACAATACAAAGGATGAACTAGTGGTAGAAGGAGAAAACTTTAGCCGAAGAAGCAACTTGTTCCAACAAGGATCGGAGATTCCAAAGGACCAGGTATTTGGAGATTCTCCTCCTATATTTGAATATTTGGATCATATTCAAACGTACCCCACATTCATGTTTGGTGGAGCAGTTGGGTCCCGGGTTGCCACCGTTGCATTCCTTCGCCGGTGAACGTTATGTGGTATGGATAGGTTCTGTTAAGTTTTTTTTTTTTTATTAAGTGTTGATGCCTTTGAATTATGAAATTGAGGTCAACTTAAGGAATTCTTTTTTATGTGTTTGAAAATTGAATTATTGGATCGGAGGTTTGACTTGTTAAAGCTAAAGTTAGACTCTGGCTATTTCCCCATCAAATTTTGGATATAGCACCTATATGATGCCACGTGGATAAGTGTTTGAAAATTGTTTGAAAAGTTTTTGTCTTGGAGTTTTTCTGCATTGCAATTTGATGGTAATTTTATTTAAAGTGGCTAAAGGGTTGATTCGATTAGGTTGGTTTGGAGTTGGCCAAATACATAGACAGCCACCCTTAAATGAGGCGGAAAGTCTTATGTCTCCTCTAATTTTCGAAAAATTCTCTAGCCCTCTCAAGTTGGCAGTTATGCATCTATTAACTGCTTAATTTGAGCATAACCACCTTTGAACTACAACGAGTCCTTATATGCAAGTAAATATTTAAAACAAAAAATCATTAATCTCGAACACTCATCTCTAGGAAAACAATATAGTTCTCATTTCCGGCAAACCAAAACAATCATGAAATGGTTTTTAGCTACTCATCAATCGAACCAAAATTAAGAAAATCTTTGGATTTCTCTTTCAGAAAAGTTAAAAATTATATGGAATTACAAATGAAGATCTAAACTAACATGGTCTTGGACACTCCGTCCTTAGACTAAAATATGCACCTTCCTTGCCTAGTAGCCACCAAAAACCGGCACCTTCAAATCTTCACGCATAAATAACGACAAGTGATGCAACGAGTGCTCCCAGTTAAGCAAAGTCAGCAGATACGCCATAAACCAAACAGATTCCCGTTAGTAGGCTGCCAAATGTGATTTGTTAGCCATAGCCAAAAGAAGGTGGGCAAGTTTTGTGAAAAAAATATATGAGAGAGAAAAGAAGCGAGAGAAAGAGGTGAGGATGAACACGAAGAAAAGTTTAGTATTTGCCCCTTATTAGTTATTCAATTTCAAATTTATATGTCATTTTTAATGCACAAAGAAAAATCACGCACATTCTAAAATTTCTTTGCCAAGTCGGATTTTGGCGGTTAATAAATGTACAATTGACAATTTGAGGGGTTCAAGGAATTTTTTAGAAGTTTGATGGAACAATTGGCTTTTGGTGTAAACTTAGGGTGGCTGTGCCTTTATAAGTTCCTTTCATGTAAGGAAGGTTTTTTAATTTATGAAACTTTTGAAGATCGACAAAGACATTTAGAATATGGTTTTGAGAATTGGACCACCCATTAAACCTAGAAAGAGGCTCAACATATGACACTCTTCAAGTTATATTCCAAAATCTTCACCTTCAAAATTACATTTTCTTCATAATTTAATTTAAACTGAAATTTAAGCTTTTGGTGCTGGATTCATAGGGAGCCTCTTGAAATTGTTCCTAAATGTCATTTTTCCCCTTAAACTTTCAAAAGTTTGAATAATTCCTGAATTTGTAAAAAGTGCACCAATTTAATCTCTCAATACCACATGATAGAATATGATTGGAGAGAGAGATATCAGAGAAATAACATTTTAAAGAATCCAAACTAACCAGAAGCTGACACATGACAATTAGGGGGAGGGCCAAACTTGTGCATTTTTTGCAGGCTAAGGGGATTATTTGTAACTTTTGAAAATTCAGGGGAAAAATGGTGTTTGAGGACAAGTTCAGGGGACTCTAGATGCATCATGCCTTTTTTATTATCCATCTGGTTCACAGAAACTTTGCCCCGACATCAAGATGCATTATCCCTTTTTAAAACAATATTCACATTGATATATTTTTAGCAAACTATTTTAACTTGACAAAATTCATGTCAAGTTTTGTCTATTTTATAAAAGTGCTTTAAATGCTTTTATCCCATTGATTTTGTTTTCATTTTGTCTCATTTTGGTTTACATTAAATGAAAAGAAAATCTCTAACCCGTCCCGGATATGATTCGAAAAGTTTCTGATTTAACCACTATGCTAGGACCCTAGTCACCTTTGTTATATAGATTATGATCAATAGGTTGTTATAAAAGTGTTATATGTTGGAGATTGTTGTGCTATAAGAGCATCTTCAATAGCTTGTCTATTTAACTATATTTTTTGACACATGGGCATAAATACACTTTTAACTAAGAAATAACTCTACAATTGCTAGTCTATTCATTCTCTTCAAGTTGATGTGGCATTCCAAATCTTGAAGATTGTTTATTTGATTGTCCACAAATACACAACCAAATAGACTTGATGATTCATCAAACAATTATCATTGTAATATTCAATTGTTTGGTTGTTAATATTTAATTTGAAAAAATAGTATAATTAAAAATATAATAGACAATTAGAATCCACAATATATCTATAGTGGCTAATTTACAAAATATCAAGTCTATTTATCCACATCATTACTTTGGATGTCTATTCCATGTGCTACCTAATCATGGAATAAACTAACTATTGGAGATGCTCTAATATGAGTAGAGTATTTATTGATTAATTCTCATAAATGTTCTAAGTCTTTTTTAATCATGGGATTGAATAGAACAAAAGACTTGTATATCAGATGATCTATAACAATGTAGTTGTTATGTCACTTGAGAAAGTAGATCATGAACGTAGGCACATGTTGGGAATATTGGCTAGACCGATCCACACAATAAAGTTGCATGGTCTGTATGTCATCGACAATTTGCTGAGTATGTCTTCAATGTCCTCAAAATTAATTTCAACTCAATACTGATGTGGAATTGGGTATGCTATAGTATATTACTAACAGGTCCTTAAATATTGGATTACAAGTATGAGTATGCTCGGTATATTTCATGACTACATTAGTAATAGTGTTGAAATGATAAGATTGCCATTCGGTTAATTAAATCGAAATGAATCACTATCTACTTGATGAATAAAAGTGATAAGGACGTTCAATAAGTCGTTGACTTATTTTATCATTTCATTCTAAATCAAGAAATACGATGAATTGCATAAGAGGGTGAAAATCACAATGCCTCTTGTTTATCATATTTATGTCATCTCGCAAAAGACTTTAAGAGATAGCTACTGGGTTCAGTATCTTCAATAGACAGCGGTACTCTGACCCCAATGGAGGCTGTAATGGTTTGCTAAAATCTACTTATAATCTATAGGTGAATCATATTTGGAATTCCTTGTACATGCAACGTTAAAAGACTAGATGAAGAATTGATTATTAATTAATTGACACATGATATTTATTTAATTCATTAATTGATTAAATTCATATGTTGACATTAATTTAGTCAATTAAATATGCATACTAAATTATTTAATTACCTACTTTAGTTAATTAAATTAATTTGTGTAGTGCATTAAATTAGATTAAATTATATCGTTTTAATTTTTTTTATGGATTAATTTGTAGATGATGAAGGTAAAAATTAAATTTATATAAAAAATTAAATCATAAAGTTTAATTATTACATATAAAGTTTATCAGGTCAAATTTATAATAAAATAAACTAACACTAATTAGAGTATAATCAAAACCTAATTCTAAGAAAAGAAACCTTGGCAGCTTCAATAATAATGCCAAAACGTGATTAGATAGAGCCACAAGAAGAAAGTGTTTATAAAACAAGTGCCATCGAATCTGGCTATAGAGATGACAATGATAGGAACTTATATTACAATTATAGGCCACTGAAAGAATTGTATTGGTTGTTTGGCTATCAAGGGGAATGGGGAAGAACAAAGATATATTAGTAGACATTTCAAAATTTATTATATTTAATTTGGTTGTCTAAATTACGCGAAATCATTAAAAGTTCATGGTTTGGTAGCTTCAATATACAATGAGTATAAACGAGGTATAAGTGATTCTTAATATAAGAATGTTCTAGCTGCCAATTCTTCGACATGTACCGGAGAATGTTCACAATATTTTCCTTCTCAATGAATATAAAGCCATATTCAGGAATTGATTAAACATTTCTTTTTAATTTAATGATCAAGATTCATGCATATGTATGACGTAGTCTACTAGAATTGGTGGATAAATCTGGGCAAATAGTAGACTTAAGTACAAACTTTTGGTTTGGATATTCCTTTGTATTCCTCACACACTTTTTTAACAAAATCTTCATAGTCCTGCATGAATCCACAAATTCATATATTAAAAAATAATCATCACAATTAATTTAAACCTATTGATTTGTAGGTAATTACATTAAGTGGTTTTCCATTTATAACCACCATGGCACACCTTGGAGAGGTGGGTCAAGTTCAGCTGTCTTCTTGCCAAATTCAGTTAAAAACTGCACATACGTATATGAAAGTTTATAGGAAATTTCAGGTAATTTATTACTCAACTCGAGACCGGTAAACCATTTAAGTGGCAACGCCGGGACTCGTAAAACTCACTCATTATGATGCATGATAAAGAGAAGGTAAAATCTCATCAGGGACAATACAATTCTCAAAAGAAATTTCCAAGTTAGCAAGTTATAAAATGAGGCAAAAACAAACTGAATTGTTAAATTGTCCCAAAAAATACTAGCGCCCTTCAATGAAATGACGATTTTGCCCTTGTACCCATGAACAAAAATCACAGTTGTTATAATAGTTGGCGAAAATTGATTGAGGGGTACAAAATCTAACTTTAAACTTTTAAGTTTATGGCAAATAAAAAAAAAAAAGTTAATCGAGCCTGAATGTATTTCCAAAATGCATGGGGAATTTTAGCAAATGGTCTGGCCAGTTGCCTGAGCATTTTGGCAAAACGTACGGCTACTTGGCTTGTAGCGGTAGGCAGTTTTTGAAAAGGTCTAGACATAGAATTCAGTTTTTGCTATTTAACAAGGACATAAATGGTAATTGACAGCAGGCGGTTTGTGAGTAAAATTTGGTGGCAAATAACGTTACGCGAAAGAAACAAGAGAAAAGAAAAGACATAAAATGAAACAACGTTGAAATTAAGGCATTACATTAGCAAGACAAACTAAATTATAAAACTAACCTAATCTTGATATTGAAGTTTATTGTTTTTGTTATTTTGTAATATAAAATATTCATCTAACATATTACTAGACATGGCCAAATCAAACCGGAACCGGGTGAACCGGACCGGTTAAAACCGGGTCAAATCGGATCGGAATCGGACCGGACCGGAACCGGCGGTTCAAAGGTAAATAAGGTTTAGGTTTAAGTTTATAGAATTGTAGAACCGGAGAATCGGCGGTTCGAACCGGATATTCAAACCGGCGGTTCAAACCGATGATTAAACCTAAAAAATTAAATTAAAATGTTTAATTAAATGACATTTTAATCCTTAATAATTTTTGTAAATATAAGTTATGTTACTGAACAATAAAATGATTTATATTTAAAATGTT
>CAOJBI011023115.1:0-14309 GCA_948277035.1 Euphorbia corollata | reverse complement strand
AAAAAAAAAGATCACTTGCTTTCCTATCACATTATCTGCAAGATTGCAGAGTACATCCCTACCCAAAAAGTCCTAACCGCTCACCCACTTAGCATCATGGTTTTGCCAGTTCCTATTAGAGTTAGAGCTACTCAGCGCACCAGAGCATCCAGTTGCATCAAGAAGTTAACAAACGAGCTATAAACCATCAACAGTTTCTTAAGAAAAAAAGGCGTCGATTTTACAAACCAACATTAGTAAAAATACCATGAAGTGTATTGGAAATAAAAACAGAACTACGATAATCTGGCATTTTAATTTGTTCAAGAAAGCATCAAATATTCTCTAGAATGTGCATCTGAGCTTGGTCCCAAGACTTTGTCCAGACCTATATAAACTCATCTCTAAAAAACCAAGTTTTCTTATAAATGTCTTCTGACAAAAGCATGTACATGACCAGTATAGTTAATCTACAAGACATGTTTACCAGGAAAAATGTAACCAAAGCATAAGTTACAGCGGTACTCAATTTATTAATGAAGTTGGGTGCTTAGTAACATACGATTTATGATAAATCTTGTGAGAATGCTCTCCCTGAAGTCTGCAGTTCATCCATCTTACCACGTCCGCAAGAAAAATTTAGGCAGTGGTTTGTTAGGGGCATTTTGAAGTCAAAAGACCCAAACTCTTCCAGCAGCATCAGACTACAATAAACAAGATTCAATCGCCATGAAAAACATTTTAAAGTGAAACAAGGTAACTTCTAGCAGGTAAACATAACCAAGATTTAGATATTACAACATCCAGCACTAAAACCATTCAAGGAGCAATCCCTGTCTGCTAGAGTTTCCATTTAAAATGCCCTAATGAAACACATATATATTCAATATTTTTCCCTTGGCAGCATGTGAATAGAAAAGGCTAGATAGTTGCAAATGCAAACATACAAGAGATTTTTGAAAGATAAAGCATTTTAGCGTACTTGGATATGAAAATTAGGTACAATCAATTTGGTCTTCTTCGTGCTCAGGCACGGAAACACACAGATTCTAATCATGGTTCCTTTGCACTTTGATGAGTATAGCCATTTCTAACAAGTACATGCCATAGGCAGGGGTTCATTCTCCTACATTGAAGTTCAATGCACAAAGCATACATTTTCGGCCGATGGCTGAATCTGCCAGTCAAAGAAATGCAAAAATGAGGGTCTAATCAATGCGGCAGTTTCAGAAAACATGGGCAACCAATCAACCCAGTTCACCAGAACTAGAAGCAACATCTAAAGTTAACAGTGGAAAATTCAATCACTTAGGCCCCGTTACTTTTTCTGGTGTTTGTTTCATTTAGAAAATAAGTCAAAGGAATATATTTTGTTAGTCGAAAACATTTTCCATTGCTCCAGTTCCATCTCCATTCTCACCTCCTTTACCCATGCTTCCACTATCACTACCTCAACATTACCATCACTATGGCTCTGTAGTCAATTCAGTTCAATTTCAGTAAAGTTTTAGTATTCAATATTATTAATTAATATTAATAATCCAAAATAATATAATAGCTAAAAATAAATTAAACAATATATGATAAAATCTATTAATTATTGTTTTCATAATGCATAATTTTTTATAATGAAAAAATAAACAAAAACATTTTTTAAAATATTGATAATAATTAAAATAATAATAAAATATCATCTTTCAGTTATAAATAATAATAATAATAATAAAACTAACAAGTTCAAGAAAATAATATCCATAATTAAATAAAAATACAATAATTATAATAATAATAATAATAAAGATAGTCTATAATGGTAGTTTTAATTATAATTAAAATTAATGATTATTAATAAATGTCGTCATAATATAGTATTGTTTTAAAATATTATGGATTATCATTAATAATATTTTAAAGTATTATTATCATTATCATTATTATTATTATTATTTATATGACTAAATTAGTTTAGTTTAAGTTCAGAACAGTTTAGATTAAGTTTAAAAGAACATAGCCTACTTCCTGCATCCTCACCATCTACATTGACGCCTCACCTCCACCACCATTATCTTGGACTCCTAATTTTTTTATTTAAAAATATAATTTGATGTACACTACTTATTTTTCATATATAACAATTTGTTTTTAATACGTTACCACATATATAATTGAAAATATTAAAGTATAAACATATATGGTAGTATAGGTTCAAATTTGTTAAAACTATAATCCAATATTGTAACCAAACATGACGAAAAAAATTTAGTTTTATACCCACACAAAAAAAGTATTCTATTGTCATGCACAATATTTTTCACTCCATATTACTTTTGTGCAAACAAAAGGGGGCTTAGTATTCATCTGAAAGGCAATGGACATAGCCATTACAAGCAAGGCCATTGAAGAATCATGATTTGACACAATACATTATAATTTATTAACCTACTATATATAATATGTATATTAAGTTATTAACAAATATGATAGTGTAAACCTTATTCTATAACACAAAACAAAAAGGCTACTTGCATGAAAGAAAATACGATTATAGGAAAAAAAAAGTCATGATATCACCTCCACTAACGTCAGTAGAATTCAACCATGGAAATTGAGGGCTCCAAAGAATAGCCTACATATATTGAACATGAATTAACTGTAAATTATCATTCATTGAAAGATCATGGTGTAAACTACAAAACTTACAAGAAATGGCAACTCAAGTGTGCTTCCTAATTCAATGATCCACGACACCTAACAAAATGAATCAACAAAACCATTTAAAGCAATGCAAAAACAAAAACACCACCAAAATTGACGACATATTCTTACTTTCTAGAACCACAGTTGCAAGGTATTTTTTTCTCCTCAAGTGGAAATTTGTAGTTGTATGTAATCTCTTCACCAGCAGCTATATGTCGTTTTGCATAAATAAAAATCTTTTTTTGGCCTTCAACATTAATGACCTTTGTGTAGCAGTTGGGCTACAAGAAGACAGTTATTTTATAACTATTGAATAAAATAATACCTTTTGTAGTCAAGAGTATATATTAAGAAGTAACTATAAATATACATCACATGAATGATTTATAAATCTAGCAATTCCCCCACGCTTTGTCGCATCAACCTGAACATGTAGATATATCATGAAGCAGTCAGTATCGTGTCCCCAAAAGAACATTGTTAACATAATAGAAGAAAAATATACGTGACTAATTCAGAGGTGGAAAATAAAAATTAATAATCAGTGTTTAATCCTAGTAAACATCACAACTTCAATATGATAGTTGATTTTTTATGGGTTACCATCATCAAAGAAACTAAATGTCGTGTTCTGTGTAGATAAATTGTTATTTCCTTTCCTGCGCTACCTCCCTCAACACAAACCAATGTTGTCAAAAGGCGATGAGGTGCTCAGGCAAGGCGAGGCAGCGCTGGAGCGCCTCACCAGCATCAAGGCACCACGCCTTGAAAGAGGCGCCGCCTCAGTAAAATGTTGTGTAGAAAGTATTTTTACTGCTTTGGAAAATAAAGAATTCTTTGTTTAAAAGCGAAAGAATTAAGGAGCTTGTATGACATCTAAATATAGTAGGAAATATCCAACTTCTATAAAATTTATACCAATAGAATTCTAAATAAGCATTAAACACGGCAAACATTGAACAAGAGGCCTCCAAACACATTAAGTATAGCAAACATTAAACTATGGTTCTATTTTTTCATCACTTAAAAATAGTTTTTGTTCAAACACTTCAATAAGTCCTCATTATTGGTTGAACTAATATTATACTTTTAAGATTTATTGGCTTGCTTTTTTTGCTACCTTGCTCAATTACATAGTTTAGCACTCTGAAAAGCTACTAATTGCTCTCAAATTATATTTAGGTATTCTTGTTTCTCTTTTTCCTTGTGCTGGCTTTTTATTATGCAATTATCGATATTAAATTCCTAATATCTTATACAATTTCAACAATTTTCTAATTACAACACCACCATATATATTAACCGATGCACGTGGATCTTCCATTGATTTTGAACTAAGATGGTGTACTGAGAATGAAATTTGTTTGTGATTTCATTGATTTTTGCATTAACTTCGTTATTCATTTTTAAAATTTGAGTTATTTAAATTTTCAAAGTGTATGTTTGTACTATTATGAATTTTTTATTTGTTTTTTTTTATCAAGTAGTGCCTCACTTTGGGCAGGTGAGCGCCTATGGTGGCACCTCACGCCTCAAGGGCGCCTGGCACTCTTAATAATAGACACAAACACAATATAGATCTATTTAGTTTACGCTATATAGTGACTTCTCCACACCCACTATCAGAATGTCAATTATCAATGATAGAGATGTCAAAACCAGGCTACAATGGAAGTGTAACAACTAAAACCAGCCTTGACCTGCTTCAGGCAGTCCAGTTACATATTATTGAAGAAACGTTGAAAGCTAGTGTCTATATATAACTCTAAAAGTCCTTGAGCATCACAACACGCAACTATGGCCAAGAAAACAATAAATGAAGTTCCATGACATCATGCGGACATATATGAAATAGCCAACTTTTATGGTAAGAAAGAAACAACTGGCTTTTGCAACAGGTAGCCATAACGTCTGAAATTCCATTCAAAGCCTAATTTACACTTGCAAACAGAAAAGGAATGTAAATAATAACCAAAGAAAAAAATCGGCTTACTGACCACATAACCATCATCAAGTCTGAAAAGATAACTGCTTCCAATTCCCATTTTCTCATAAAGACGTTCACGTATATCAGATATCTACAAGGCCATGAAAAAGCAAATCACGAAAACATGAAGTAAAACTAAAAAGAAAATAGAAAGGTAGGTACGGTGGAGAACATATTAACTAGAAGTAGATTGACATGACAGAGCTAGAACAGAAAAGAAATGGATAAATCAACTGGCTTAAACTTTTAACATACTTGAACCACCAAATAAAAAGTCAAGTTAAACTCACTCGAGGACGAATTAGTTCACCAACATATTCAATTACGAAATCCTCAGCCTCAATGGGTTCTAGCGCAACAAGACCCCAGTCATGAATCTTGCTTCGCTGGAAACGTAGACGTTTTTTTCTTGCCTAATAGGTAACAAGTTACACAAATAACGATAACAAGTGACACATGAGATATTTAGATATGAATTATATTTTCAATCACCTTCAATTGTGTAGCTTTTAAAAGGTCGGCACCTTCAGCTGCAGCGAGAAGACTACGCATCTTCACCCTGTTTGTTCTCGCAGATAGAACCTTACCATTTGCCAACTGAGAACCGTAAGCCTTAGAAACCAAATAGTCATCATGAAGACTGTGAATTCCCCTTTTACGTGCTCTCTCAGAAGGACTAGCATTAACTGACCAGGCATGCCATTCCTGGCCACTGATTGAAGTCCTTGCACATCCATCAGATCTAGGGCATGCATTCTTTTTCCTGGATCTACATAACTTGGTCTTGTGCACAGATACCAGTTTGTATGCTGCTTGCTTTGAAGTAGAATTGGTTACTTTCAGAATCTTTGAAGAACCTGAGGCTGACCCACCATCTTCAAAATGCTTCGTTTTTAGCTTTGCTAATTTAGTTGCTGTTCAGTAGAAAAACGAAAAAGTTCAGATTGATTTCAAGTATCACACTATCAGAAACGAACATTGTTAACAAGAGAATGACAATTACAACAATGGAAATTACCGACCCCCCGATTTCTGTTTGGAATGATCATGTGTCCCTGCTTCTGAAATTCCACCAGCATGGCAGTTTTTATCAACCTTCTTGTTTGCTGCTTGCTTTAAAGAAGATTTAACTACTTTCAAAATCTTTGTAGAACCTGAGGCTGACCCATCATCCTCTAAATGCTTCCTTTTCAGCTTTGCTAATTTATTTGCTGTTCAGTGGAAAAGCAAAAACTAATTCAGATTGATTTTTCAAGTATTTTTTTTTATCAGAAGACTTGTTTATATGAGAATGACAGAAATGGAAAGTACTTACCCTCCACATTCTTTTCGGAATGATCATGTGCTTGTGCTTCCGAAATTCCTCCATCATGGCTGTCGCTATTAACAACCTTCTTACCATAGGAAAGATCATTACATAAGTCTGGAACACCCTTTCTATCAGATCTTGCAAAATCCTCATTGACCACCTTATCTGTATAATTAGGTCGAACACAATTATAGAAAACCAGAATTTCATATAATTTGATTGAACCTAGGAACAAAAACTGTATATAACACGTACTACGAGTTGGAAATGCCTGCTTAATTTTCATTACTTTTTTGCTATTAGCATACTTTTCCAGAGCTCTATCACTTGGTAAACAATTCTTGAAAGATTTTAAAGCACCAGCATTGACAGATAATTCAATCTGGCACTTGGTAACTTTCTTTTTCTTGGGAGATGGAACCTGTTCAATTTCTACATTCTTATCAACATCTCGAACAGCACTCTGTTTTCTTGATTTATCCACAGACTGGTCTTGCAAACCTGGCTCAACTGGAATCATTGACTCAGATAGCGACACCAATTTCTTCCGGAGCAATTTATTCTTGCGATAATATGTGTATTTATTACTGACCAAAGACAGCAAAGTAGACTCCGAATTGTTCAATTGCTTCGTTCCTTTCCTAGCTTTATCCTGTGAGATAGTGGCATCTTGTTCTTCATTTGCCTTCAATGGTCCTTCCTACATCATAAGGAAATAGGAACTAAAAATTTTGGGCACTTCAAAGCTCAAAGAAAGCATACAAGAAAAACAAAACTATATTCGTTGAGCAGATGGACTTCATACATAATATTTAAAAACAAGTAAATGAGATATTAAATAACGCTCCCATACCAGATTGGTGCAACTTGATGTGATGAATTGCTTGAGAATATCACCAATGTGCACTGATTTCCATTCTCTAATCACAGATCCATGCAGTTTCTGCCTGCATATTGCCAAAGCCACATGTTCTTTGATCTTAGGAATGGACAGATCAGACCACGAAGGTCGAAATTTATATGTAACAGATGGCACAAGAGTTGTAGCATTATCTTCAAATCCAGGTTGTAGTGGCTCATCAATGCTTGGATCATTCATCAAATCATTGGCATTTAACAATGATTTTGCAAAAGCATTTGCGGTCAAATCATAGAAAATATTCTCAGATGCACATGAAAAAAAGGTACTTTCAACTTGTGATGAACTTCCAGAAACATGTGAAATCTGAGCAGGCATTATATCAGAGTCAAACACCATTTTGTCATGCAAGCCTGAAGGATCAGATTCACTTCTCAAGCAACATTGAGGGAGGGATTCAAGGTTCCCCTGAAGCATCAAGAATTTAAAAGGGTAAGTTAAAAAAGAAATTTTGAAGAAAAATAGAAGCTTGCTCTCCTCATTGTCAAATATCATTTAAAAGAAACAAGGATGGGTTTAACTCTTAACTGTTACCTCATCTAATTTGTCATCCTCCGAGAGTTTAACTTCTTTTTTAACTTCCTTTTCAATTAAAAGTTTAACATATTCATCCAAAGAAAACTTCGTGGACACATGTAACTCATGTTCCACACTTTCTAAGATGTAGGTCAGGTCGTTGTATAAACACATCTTCGGTCTAGTTGACTTCTCTTCCACAGGAACAAAAGCAGATAAGTTAGGTAATTGTGCAAAAATATCTCTGTGAAATCCCATAAGATCAACACCAGGAGGACAATCAACACTGCAACCCGAGGAGTCCTGCCAAGGAAGCAACTATGAAAACATTAAAACATCACTGAGATTAATAAAATCATAACAAACCAGTTCACAAGGTAGTTTCTCAGTCTTCTTGTTATAATCCTTCTCAACAGTCACACTACACACTTCAACTGTAGAATGAGTAGACCAAAGTTTTCTTCTTCTCCAGGAAATAGCATACTCTGCTATGGAATCATAAAAGACAGCATTCCACATGACTTCCATGCAATATTCGAAAACCATTCGAGAAACAACTGCATAAGAATCCAAAAAATTATCAATGCTCCCAACAGATTTTAAGCCCCCATGAAACTGCTTCGACATCTCATCAGCACGTGCCTGATCAGACCTGTTGATCAAGGTTACAGCTGCATGCAATGGAACATCATGATTGCCTCCCTCACCTGTACCTTGAGACTGAAAGATTAAATGAAAAAACACAATGAAATCATTAGGGCCATGGAGCATTGGGACTATAGCTTGCTCATATCTAACTTATTCCTTGATGCATTGCGTAAAATTACCACTATTGCATCCGTAGAGTAAGTCTTGACATCTTGATAGCTGAGCTTAAGACTCCTCTGCATTTTCTTTTCACTGAAAATCTCTGAGACAGCATTGCTAATTATCTCATCTAATACAACTCTACGAGCTACTTTCATTAATCCTGCATGCAGCTGACAGGAAACTTCTTCAGAAATTTCAAACATGAAGCTGTGTAGTGAGCAAGTCTCTGTTCCTGAATCTGCTAAATATGTTGACTCAGGATTTTCTCTTCTCATTGCCTTCATGAGAGATATCAACTGAAGTGGTCTAAATTTATTTTCAGCATGATATACCTGCAACACATAATAATTCTAAGCTAGATTGAAACGAAAGAAAAAAAACATGGAGTTGCACTTGTAATCACAAAATGAGAGCACTATTCAAAGAAAACAAATAAGGGTAGGTTATACACTTCAAAAAATTTGGAAGGGCCCATGTGTTCAATTTCATAGTACAAAATGGTGCAATGGTTCGACTGTTTTCACTTTTCACTGGACTATCAACAACCAACAGTCACCCAAATTGAAAGGAATCATTCATATCGCCAATACCTAATGCAGATATTACAGGAGATAAACAAATAAGAACCTCATAACCAGTTTCATGTTCCCATATGAACAAATATGCATGGTTATCAGAATAAATATTAGAAGCAATACAGTTAAACAATGATAAGAATATCTGATAAGATTCAAAAATCCTACTGAGAAAATACTTAACTAGTCCTCATAACCCTCAATTTCTAACAAATAACAAACCCTAAATAAACACAAATGTAATACAACCTTGAGAAAAAATGGACGTCTCAGGAATAAAATGTCATGGGTCATTGATCAAAGTACATACAATATTATGATTTCAAAGATTACCATTAAAGAATCTTGGACATATCCATAGTGATTCCAAGCATAAAGTTCCAAAAAAGAGTGAGGTCCATGTTTCTTCCCTCCATCCTCAAACATCCAACAAGTTGCGATTCGTTGATTGCAGCCAGAAGCATTGTCATGCAACAGTGAACAAGACAACGACTGTGTATCGGGGCAGAGAGAAACTAAAGTCGAATATGGAACAATAGGGAATTGCCCATGAACAGCGGAATCCATACTAACAGAATTACCAGGCAAGGATTTGCCTGAGATGGCATTTCCAACATATGCAAAACCAGTAGCAATGTGGTCAGGGAACTGCTTGAAGTACTTTAAAGGTACAGGACTAGTTAAAGTCCCATTTAAAATAGGATATACAGGGAGATCATCAGGCAGAAAACCAGAAGATAAGCCCTCATACAACTGCTGTTGAATATAAGGGCCACACATTTGTCCATTTTCATTAACATACATCCATCCACTCACAAAAGCTGCTGGTGCATAACCAGAGTAGTTTTTATCCAGATATGGAGCTAATGTGCCTCTGGAACCATCACCATTGTGGCCATTCAATTGGCAACTCATATCTAATGCAGCATTAGAACAATCTTTTCGTTCAAACTGCAGCAAGATGAGGAGGAGGACAAATCGCATTAAAGCATCTGAGCGAACACAGCCGCAATTAGAGATAGTAGTGAATTAGAAAAAAATATGGTTTCGATGCAGCAAATAATGGGTCAAATTAGGCGAGTATTCACAGGCGGAAGAATGGGGTGCACAGGAGTTCCGTCGCATCCCCGGCTGCGAAAATCCACCCTCGGAGGGATTGTTGCAGGAGGCCCTCAGTCAAAGTATTCAAGCCGAGGGTGCTACTTTTCACCCCAGATTTGGCAACAACACCTATAATCAGTATCTTGTTATCGGAATACGTAACAATCCCAAAAGAGGAGCAGAATCTCAATATTGGCGAGGAATAGCAAGAAGAAGGAAAAAAATTACCTGATCTGCCGATCGAAATAGACAGGGACAGAGGAGGGGAGAGATTACAGAGGCGATGCCATAGCTGCGAAGAAAGAGGGCTTTATGTTTTTTGTCGAGCTCAACTGGGCCGGCGGTGAGTGATGTTTCCGTACTTTATTACTTATTAGTATGAGGTCCGTTTTCCTTTTAGGTTTATTGTTACTTAATTACAATTTAGGTTTTTTTTAAATTAAAATATATACGTAATTTTATTAACAAAATCACGTTATTATATACCTTCTTTCTTATATACTCTTTTTGCGATTTCTTTTCTAATTTTTTTTTTAAATAACGATTTTTGTTCTCGATCTCCTGTCAATGATCTTGATTTTACTTAATCTCTTCATCATTCTATATTTGATCATTTGAGTAAAGTTTATAATCGTGATTTTGTCTTTTTTTCCAATCATGCATTCGATCTCTGTTATGTTTTAGTTTTTCTTTAATTTCAATTTACTTATTCCTTGTATCAATTTGTTTATGATTTATTTAAATTGTTATTTATCGCGATTTGTTTTTGTTTAATCAGTCCTATGTTTTCGAAATTGATTTCCATCGCGATTCCTTTTTTGTTGCGATTTCCTTCCGATATTATTTTTGGAAACATGACATCAGATAGAAGAAGTATCAACGAATCAAGTATTTGTTCTTTTCTCATCTCCTTTTCTAATCATTTTTTTTTAATTTTAGCTATAATGAATCAACAAAGAAAATGAAGAAAGACGAAATTAGAACTAAGGATGTGTCTGATTCATCAAAGGTAAGTTGTTTTCAATTTTCAATTTATTAGATATTTATTAAAAATGTAGTTAAATGTATTTATGTTGTTGAAATCATACTAAAGTAATTTTTCGTATAATGATAATGAAATCTATCGATATTCTAACTGTACTCTAATTAAAAAATTTATGAAATCTAACTGTCACCTATATAGATATAAAAATAAAATCATTATTCTTAGTGTTCGTAATCTGTTATAAATATGTTATAATAGTAATGGAAATTCAAAAATCATCTGTGTAGTTTAACAGAAAAATACTTGAATATTTAAGGTGATGTCAATTAGTTTGAATTCAAATTCTCTTATATATCTATTTGAAAACAAGTAAAATGTATTTTTTCAAATTAGTGATAAATTATCTATATAATGATTTATATTATATTTATAAATAAATCTAACTTAAATCAAATAAGATTTTATAATAAGTTTATAATATAATACAAACTTATATTAGATGAAGTCATTTTGCTTAAAATATCAATAAAGAAGACAACAACGATGATTATTGAACGGATATAATATACCAAGTAGAATTCTAACATATTTGAACTGAATAGCATGGTATTTGACAGAAAAACAATATGTTGCAATTCTACTATAAATCTGATATAAGACAAATAAATAAAAGTCTTCAATATCATACATTGCATCAGAATCACAAGTGCAATAAATATATAGAAAATATAATATAGTTTTAAAAGGATTCGATACATTAGTTAAAAATTTGAAGTGTTTACCAATCTATTAGAACTTTATTAGAAACCTGACAGGAACAATATGAAACAGCTTTGTTAGGTGTATTATAAGTTTTCAGGAGTCAATCTAACACATGTGTTTAACATTATAAGTGATTGAGAAACTATTGTGTTTATCCAAGTCATTACTTCAATAATTCGAAGCAATGTTATGGAGAAGTATAGGTAGATATTAATTATGTTGACATATAGTCTTTCATGGGTGTTCTCTCCAAGAACTGGGGAACTATTCTTAGCTCTGAAATCATGGGAGAAAGTGATTGCTATGACAACAGCAGTAGAAGAAGACACTGAGAAAGAAGAATTGAATTTGTTTTAGTTGGAAGTTGTTTCTCTTGTTGTTCAAGTGGTATTTCTAGGTATATTTGGTCTATTCAAAATGTAACTGCATTTAGGTACATGTAGAAATTTCATATTTTATTCAAGTATATTTAGGTATATATGTAGGTATATTCAAGTATATTTAGGTACATGTAGGTATATTTATAATATATTTCAATATATTTATATATCTACAAAGTATATATTCACACTTTATTTAAGTGTATTTAGGTATATGTAGCTATATCCAAACTTTATTCAAGTACATGTAGGTAAATTCATAGTATATTGAAGTATATGCAGGTATATATATGCTTTTATATTCAATGTATATTTAAGTATATATTTAGGTATACGTAGGTATATTTATAGTTTATAGAAGTATATTTCAGTATATGTTGGTATATTCACAATATATTTAAATATACATATATATACTTTAAATATACTTCGATATATGTTTGTATATTATACTTAAACCTACATGCAGTAAATATATACTTGAATAAAGTTTGAATATAGCTACATATACCTAAATATACTAAAATAAAGTGTGAATTAACCTACATATACCTAAGTATACTTAAATATACTTTGTATATACATGCATATACCTAAATATTCTGAAATATACTATGAGTATACCTACAAATACCTAAATATACTTGAATAAAGTTTTAATATACCTACATATACCTAAATATACTCTACTAAAGTGTGAAAATACCTACATATAACTAAATATATTTAAATATATTATGAATAGACCAACATATACCTAAAAATACCTAATTATATTTTGAATATACCTACATACACCAAAATATATTTGAATGAAGTGTGAATATACCTACATATATTAATATTAACAGTTTATAACATACACATGCGGAAAGCGATAAATAAATAAAGTGCGATAAGTAAACACGTAGGAATTGAAATACACATATTCTAAGGGGGAATAAATACATATGGGGAATGGGGTACAAATGGTCCTAAATACAAAAGATCTACAAATACATTTAATTTACAATTGCGATACCCGAAGGAAAATAAACCCTAACATACATCTAACCTAAATCTACATGTATCCACAAAGGTTAACATAAGATATATCACACCACAAACAAATGTTAGTAAACCAGACAAGACTCGGTTAGATAACAAAAGTTAGATTAGGGTGATGATTTAAATCACGTGTTGAATAGATTTTAAACAAGGAAATTCGAGTTTCTCGCGCGCTTTTCTTATAAAAGGGTTGGTTTTAGACTCGATTCTTGCTCAATTTTATTAGTGAAAATGTCGCATGTATAAGATTAGGTCTGATGTTAGGGAAAATGTGTTTCCCGTCGTGGGGGTAACCTAAAACAGTATAAAAATGCGATAAACTAGGTAAAATGGGCCAAAAACAATAAAAATATGCCCAAAAATGGCCAAATATGACCAAAAACAGCTGAAAAAGGTCCGAAAATGACCCGGAGAAGGAAAAAAATGGGCCCAAATTGGGTCTGTCGAAGACCCGGTCCAAATTGGACCGGGTTGGTCGGTACAGACATGGGATCGGTACCAACCGCTAGGTAACGATCGGTACCAATCGATAGGGTCCCTGTCGGTACCGACGACACGATCCAAATCGATACTGATCGATCGGTACTGACCGACCTACCATCGGTACCGATGCTAGACCGGTCGGTATCGTCCGATAACAGTCAGTATCAAAGGTTAGCCCGGACAGAACCCTACAAGTTGCGAAAATTTCAAATAAACACCCAAAAGCATGTAAAAAAATTCAAATTATCTCAGAAAACTACCCCTCCGACGTGAAAATCTGAGTTAGGGAGCCAAAGGTGCCTTAGAATCACCCTTCAATCGTGTTTTGGCCAAAATCTTCAAGAAAATGCGTCCTTCCTTTCTCTCTCTAGAAGTCACTCTTGTCTCTCTCTCTAGCTTCTATCCCTCTCGTTTTTCTCCTTTCAAAATGTCTTCCCCATCAAACCCTATTTGTTTAGGTTTTTATATCTTGGGTTAATGGGCTTAATTAAAGCCCATTCCTATCTAATTGAGGTTGGCCTTTTGATGGAAAAAATGGGTGATGTAGAGATTTTTAATAATTGGAAATGGCTCGAGAGAGAGAAGATTTTTAATATGCAAATATTCTTTGAATATACCTACATATACCTAATTATGATTAAAAAAAGTGTAAATATACCTAAATATGCTTAAATATACCGTGGATATACCTAAATATATTTAAACATATTGTGATTATACATACATATACCTACATTTACCTATATATACTTGAACATA